>JAOUQV010066445.1:0-17264 GCA_028565295.1 Aspidoras spilotus
CTCTTATCCTGCTAATTGAACCTTCACACTCTGCTCTTACTGGTGCAATGTGCAATTAATGAAGATTGGCCACCAGGTGTTTCAGTTTTATTGTCTAACCCCTGTAGATCCCGAGTTCGAGCCCCAGGAGGGGTGACTCTGGAAATTTCTGTGTCGAGTTTGCATGTTCTCCCCTTGGTTATGCGGGTTTTCCCCAGGTACTCTGCTAAAGACATGCATGATAGTTAATTGGTGTCTCTAATGTGCCTGTTAGTGTGTTAATGTGTGTGCGCACTGCCTATGATGGATTAGCGCCCTGTCTAAGTTCGTTTCTGCCCTCGCACCCAGAGTTGCCGAGTGGGCATGACCTTAAAACTAGGATTAAGCGGCTATAGAAAATAAATAAATTAATGACCTAGCACTTATATCTTGTTTATCAATTAACTTCAGACTGAAACTCAACTCTGTAAGGACTGTTTAGATGTAAAGTTACTGTTTTGCAGATTTTTTACCCTTAAAGACTTCACCTGTAATAAGTTACTAAAACTGCTTATTGTGGAAGCTTATTGTTAATGTTATTATTAGTATTATTTTTATATCACGTTTTTTGGTGTTTATGCCTAACTCAACTCTTTCCTGGTTGTCATTCTTGGTTGACCTTTCCTCAAGGGACATGGGTTCACTAACTGGTCCGCTGGTTATGGATATTATCTAAACCATAACCTTTAATGTAACCTTCATGTTATTTAGTGCTTGCTTTTGCCTTCAATGCACTAATTGAAAAAAAATATTTTAGACTTTCTTGTGGTGTTCCTCAAATACCATATACTTGCATAATCAATAGCAATGTGAGTAAATTAAAGATGTTCTATTAGCTTATATTGAATCATGACAAGTTTATGAAAAATTATTATGACATTATGAAATTATTTATGAAAAGTCTACAAAAGTCTGAATGTATGGAATATGATTATCATATCATCATAATGTAAAAAATGTCCATACAGTAGGTCTTGAGCAGTGTGCAGTATATTCTTTTCCTTCAATCTTTATTGCGTCCTCATTAGTTAAATGTACATTTAAATGTACTCACTGGCACTTAGAATTAAAAACAGCTTTGACTGTACTTTTAGAAAGTATGAATTTAGAGGGGTTGTGATATTACATGGACATATTGTACTGTAATAACACCCTTATACTAAAACTACAGCAATTTTATACCACTCCAAGTCATTTTAAGAGGAACAACCAGGAGATTGCTTGTAAAGATTGAAATTTTGTTCTCTCTTTCTCTTTCTCTGACAGTTGCGGTTGGTAATTGAGCTAATATGGCCCCTGTTCTTGTTTTTTATTCTGGTGGGGGTGAGATCCACAACTCATCCTATCTACAAAGGCCAGTGTAAGTGCTGCTTACATATAAATCAGTCAATATGTAAATTCAGGATTCTTTTACCTATATCCATGCACCAGAGTTCTCTTTATGAACTCATTTTATTGCATTATAAATAGTTAGACATAATTTTATAATATGCGTCTCTCCTTACGCAGGCCATTACTTCAACAAGCCTATGCCATCAGCTGGAGTTTTGCCATGGTTACAGGGAATGGTCTGCAACATGCAGAACCCGTGTGTCAGTGAGCCGACGCCCGGAGAAACCCCCGGCCAGGTTAACAACTTCAACAACTCCATGTTCGTATGCTTTTTTCTTTCTGCTGGTAAAACAAATGTTTGTGATCATTATACAGTAGTGATTGAAAAGCACAATAATGCTTTTCAATGATGTCATAGTGAGACCAAAGGCAGGTACAAGTCTTATTATCTGTTAATTTCTTTAATTAAACTCATTTAAAATACACAGATATTCAAAGAAACTCCACTTCTTTGCGCATTTATGGTGATTTATTTAATAAATCACCATATCTTTATTTTTATTTTTTTATACTTTGTGTTTCTTTAGTGTCATAACTCAATTTTTCATCAATTGACACAATTTTACATTCAAATGATCAGCATGTCCACTCACTATTTTTCAACCAAAGGTACTAAGTTTTGACCTGCCACGTTTTTAGCGTTTTTGTATTTCTTTCAAGAGAAGCATATTTAGTTAATTATTATCTAGCTAGCTACTTTGTTTATAAGTGTTACATGAAGGGATTAATAGACTTATTGTAATTTTTAAGATGTTTTGTTCTTCTGAACAAACTTGCAACTATGTAAGAGAGAGATAAGCCTAAGGTGTGCATACCAGAGCTTCTGATTAGACATTTGTTTCCCTCTTGACAATGGTTTCTGTGTCAGATCACAGAGTGGAAAATTACTGTTGTATTAGGGTGTATATTAAACCAGATGCAGAGCTCTCATATGAATGTTCTGATTACTGTAGTCTTTTTCCTTCTGATGTCCTCTAATAAACCCTGAAACGATGATAAAGGATTGTTTTTTTGCACATTGTTTCACAGTTAAAATGCCACCACAGTATCAGTTTGAAAATTATATTAATGTACTAAAATTCTTAAGCATCTAGACCAGACTAAAAAAGGTTGCACTCATAGCTGGAAGGTCCCCGATTCAAATTGCCAGAACCACCAGGTCGTGAAAAGGCTGCTCACCGCTCCAGGCACCTGTGTATATACTGTATATGTATATGTGTTTCACTGCACAGATGGCCCAAATGCTAAGGACTAATTTTTCCTTGCGCATAGTGGCAAATAGAACACTTTCATTATTGGTGCTTTGATGCTAAACATTTCGTTAAAAATATTTAAAGACAAATTAGAAATTGGTCAAATCACAGTGGGCAGTTTTGAAATATTATTTAGCCGAACTCATAAAAAAAAAACTCATTACCTGTGATAAAGAATTGTTGATTAGCATTGTTGCAAACTGTAAACCGTTACAATCTCCAAGACATTAGGAATTAACAGTTGGCGTTTGGACAATTTAGTTCTGTGGAAACTCAAAGTAAATGCTTTGCTTTGCTAGAGTAACAGCTAAAGGCTTAGGGGAATAATTGGAACTGGTTAACATCTCTTTTCATTAGTCTACCATACACAAATCACCTAACAGAATAGCAGCTGCTTAAAAAAAATCATTGCATGCCTTATGTTTGCCAAAGAGTACCTTGCCACTCTAAAATGCTACTGCGAGAATATATTGTGTACTGATGGAATTGTGTGTAAAGAACATGCAGCAATAGGTATGGTCTAAAAAGTGCACTGCATATCAACTTAAATGCATCATCCCAACTGTGAAGAAAATGAAAATGAATTCTCAAGTTTATCAAGGTATACTGCAGGATAATGTCAGTGAGGCTAAACCTCAGTAGAAGTTGGGTGATGCAGCCAAAAATAAAATATGAGCTATTATAATTGTTTGTGCCGTATTAGGTTAAGCACATTTTTTGTCTATACTTGGTACTTACATGTAGATCAGATCACATTTTTGACCAATTATTGAAAAAAAACAGATAATTATAAAGAGTTCACATACTTTTTCTTGCTACTTTAAATCCAAAAAAGTAAAATGCAGGCAAGGTTCAGTAGATCAGCAAACACAGTTAATAAAGTAACAACATGGTAAATGCAAGGAGATTTATACTTTACATAAAGATAAAGTTTGGAAGCTGCTTAAATGCCTTAAAAGCAAGTATTAAACAAGAGACAAGTAAAAGTAATAGCTAAACACGTACTATTAAGGAGACTGATATAGACACCACCATCTGTGAGGTCTGTGTGCGGGTCTGCAATGGTGTTTTTCTAAAAGCTATAATTTTTTGCATTTACATAGAAGACAAAATGGATTATATCACCTAAAATTTTGGATGATCATTTTATTCAAGTCCTTTAAATACGTATTCTATAAGACAACCATATGTGCATTGCAGTGTGTCATTTTGTAATATATGTATTTTTGTATTTTCTAAACAGCATTGCAAAGGCTTTAATAGAAGTTCAGTCACTCATAGCTGATTCCTCACTAATGTCTAATTTCAAACTTCTCTCTGACGATGTGAACAAATGGACGATGATCCTTGAGCAGTTCAACTCATCTAAAGGTAAAACAATTAAACCCAACTGACCTTCTTTATTATGTATAGCTGCACTGCACCATTAATTTTTGCCCGTTGCTAGAATCAAATGTCTACATTTCAGGGGTTTTATAACAAGATAGAAAATGAAAGGATGAGTTGTTTTAGCTGAAGGGTTTGATCAGAGGTGGACACTATTTCTATTGAAATCCATTTTGGTCTGCGGGTTTTGGTGTGACTTATTTTAACATTAGTCAGTAAATATCTGGGAAGTAGGGAGACAACTGCTGGATTTCATCGAGAGAAATGATTTCCATTCTTGTCTGATGATTCGAGCTGCACATATAGTCCTGTTTCTTTTATTGCAAGAGTTTTCTGATCATAATCCGACTCTTTGGGTCTAAGTGTTCCTCTGTAATTGGTGGATCTTAACTCAATAAAACAATCAGTAATGCACTCCTATGAAAGACAATTCTGCAATTCAGATTTTAGCAGTATTTAATATAATGTAAAATTTTTAAGTTAGCACATAGTGTGTCAATATAATTGGGGTGGTGTGTCATATAAGCTTGCCTTAGTAAGTCTTGTAGCTGCGTTCTGAGCTTGTTTTTACATATACCAGCAATTATGTCAAATTACAAAAAAGGGACACACAGACCTGATAAGAGGCCAGTAGTAAGCCATTTACCACTTACAAACAAGAAATGTCTCAGTGCTATCATGAGGTATATGAGGCTATTATGACTGATAGATTTTATTAATGTTATTCCTACAATCTTTTCTTGAAGGCTTTTGTTTTTTTATTAATCTGTGATTGGACAGCTGTCTAAGTTATTTCTTATTTATCAGGAGTTTAACAATTACTAGTTTAAAGTAGTTTGATACATAGACCATGCTATGGGAACAACACATTTTAGTGCAGGGCCATCACAATATCCAACACACAAACAGAGGTCATTACAGATTACTGAGATAACAGAGTGAGCAGGTTTAGAAAATACTCAAGGCAGTAGAAACTGCGCAACTAGTTATTCAGTTATTGTATCTGCTGTTTTTCCTGCAACAAGATAGATAACAAATGACAGGTGACACTGATTAGTAAAAAAATGGAAGCCAGGAGACAAAAGGAAGCAGGAGGCATGGCACAGCCATCTTGGAATGGCTGATGGTGGAGTTATGTTGCCATCTTGTAGTGTAGTCCTTAACTTGTGAGTTTTTATTTTGAAGATTGAAGATAATGATTGTGCAATGAAATAATGTATGTAAGTCTAGTGTACAACCTTTTTCCTATGTAATACATAATATGTATGTTATTTTGTTATAGTAATAAGATAAGGTTTCATCCTACAAACTGTTTGTTAAACCTGCGTTTTTATTCTGTAGCACATCTCTTTAAGTGCCTTTCAATAGTACTTAAACACACTGGAAGTAGTCAAGATGTGACAATACGTATTCACCAGTACTGGGTTGCACAGGTTTTGCTTACATTCATTCTTAAGTTTGTGTATACAAGTGCTGGTAATAAAATTAGAATATCATAAAAAAGTTGATTTATTTCCATAATTCTATTTAAAAAGTGAAACTTGTATACTATACACATACTGACTTTGACTGACACAGATTTTGATATTTCAAGTGTTTATTTATTTTGATTTGATAATTATAACTGACAATTAATAAAAACTCAAATTCAGTATCACAGAAAATTATAATATCACTTTAGACCTCTTCTTTCGGCCTCTCCCTTATTCAGGGGTCGGCACAGCGAATCAATCATTTCCACCTCACTTTGTCCTCTGCATCTTCTAATTTCACGCTAACTACCTGCATGTCTACATTGACCACATCCATGTTTCCTCTTTGGTCTTCCTCTCTGTCTCCTGCTTGGCAGCTCCATTTCTAACATCACATCCTCCTACCAATGTATCCACTGTTCCTCTTCTGCACATGTCCAAACCATCTCAGTCTGCCCTCTCTAACTTTGTCTCCCAATTTTTAATCTCATTCTTAATCCTGTCCATCCTAGTAACTCCCAATGATAACCATAAAATCTTAAGCTCTGCAATCTCCAGCTCTGCTTCCTATCTCTTAGTGAGTGCGTGTGTCTCTAAAATCATTCAACAAGGCTGGTTTTACTACTCTCTTATATACCTTTCTTTTACTTTTGATGTGACCTTTGTCATACACCACTACTGACACTTTTCTCCATCCACTTCATCCTACCTGTACTCTTTTCTTCAAGTCTTTTCCACACTCACCATTTCAGACAATTGATCCCAAGTACCTGAACTCCTGCACCTTTGTGACCACTTCTCCCTGCAGCCTGACAGTTCTACCTTCCTCCTTCTCATTCACACACGTATTCTGTCTTACAAGTGTTGATTTTCATTCCCCTCCTTTCCAAAGTATACCTCTACCACACCAAGTTCTTTTCCAGCTGTGCCCTGCTTTCACTACAGATAACAATGTCATCTGCAAACATCATAGGCCAAGATGATTCCTGTCTGACCTCATCTGTCCATCACCAGAGCAAACAAGATGATTGATTCCTTGATTCAGGCCCACTTTTACTTTGAATGTATCTGTCACTCCTACATCATATCCACTACTGTCATGCTGTTCTCATACATGTCCTGCACCAATCTAACATACTTTTTAGCCACTCTGGACTTCCTCATACACCAGCACAGCTCCTCCCTCGGCACCCTATTATAAGCTTTCTCTAAATCCACAAAGACAGTGTAGCTCTTTCTGATCTTTACTATACTTCTCTATCAGCATTCTCAAAGCAAAAAACACTTCATAAAACTATATTGCTGCTCACAAATAGTCACTGCTTGTCTAAGCCTAGCTTCCACTACTCTCTCCCAAATCTTCATTGAGTGGCTCATTAACTTGCGCCTGTATTTTCTACAGCTCTGCACTTAACCCTGTTCTTATAAATCGGTACAAATACACTTTCCCTACATTCCTCAGGCATCAATTCACTCTCAAAAATCTTATTAAAAAGTCTAGCCAAAAACATGACACCCATCTCTCGTATACATTTCTGTACCTCTACCGGTATGTCATCAGGTCCGATTGATTTTCTATTCTTCATCCTGTTTAAAGCTTTCCTTATTTCATTCTTGCCAATATTTGCTACCTCCTGTTCCACATTTCCTATGCCTACCACTCTTCTTTCACTGTGATTCTCTTCATTCATCAGCCCCTCAAAATACTTTTTACATCTTTCTCTCACCCTCTCCTCAACTGGTAGTACATTTTTATTTTTAACCTTGATCACCCTGACATCTTGCACATAATTCCGTGCTCTATTCCTCTGGCTCGAAGGTGATTACAACTCCTTCTTTCATTCCTTACTCTTTAACCTCTCTTACAACTCATCATAGGCCTTTGCTACCTTCCTATTTGTTCTACTCTTCATCACTGTATACTCCTGCTTACTCTCTTAACTTCTCTTCCTGTCCCATTTCTTCTTTTCCAACCTCTTCCTCTGAATAACCTCCTGAATGTCCTTGTTCCACCACAAAGTTTCCTTGCTGTCTTTCACCTGTCCAGATGATACACAAAGTACCTTTCTGCCTGTCTTTCTATTTACTGTTGCTACCCAGTCATCTAGAAACTCTTTACCACCCAAAGCCTTTTTCAACTCTTTACTGAACTTGTCACAGCATTCCTCCTTTCCTAACTTCCATCATTTGGCCCTGTATATTTGCCCACTTCCTCTTCCTAACCAACAAAGGCATTCTGCAAACCAGCACTCGATGTTGTCTAGTTACACTCTTTCCTGCTACTACCTTAAAGTCTCCAATCTCTTTTAAGCAACCTCATCTACCTGTGTGCTTTTGCCTCCACTCTTGTAGGTCACCTTGTGCTCCACTTTCGGTAATATGTGTTTACCACAGCCATTTCCATCCTCTTTGCAAAATCCACCACCATCTGTCTTTCTAGGTTCCTATCCTTAAAACCAAACTTGCCCACACCTCCTTTGTTTCCTTCACCAACATGCCCATTGAAATTTGCACCAATCACCACTCTCTCCTCCCTGGGAATCATCTAGCTACCTCCAGAATCTCTATTTTTCCTCCAACTCACATTTAACTTGTGGTGCATAGCCACTGATAACATTCATCATTATACCTTTAATTTCTAACTTCAAACTCATCACCCTATCTGACACCCTTTTAACCTCAACAACACTTCTTGCATAGTCCATCTTCAGAACCACCCTAACTCCATTTCTCTTACTATTCACACCATGATAAAACAGTTAAAACCTGCACCAATGCTTCTAGCTTTACTCCTCTTCCACCTTGTCTCTTGCACACACAAAATATGTACATTTCTTCTCTCCATCATATCGGCCAGTTCTATACCTTCCCCTGTGATTGTCTGTACATTCAGGGTTGCTACCCTCAATCCAACACTCTTGAGTCTCCTGTTCTCTCTCTGTTTCCTCACACGCTTCCCTCCTTGTTGTCTTCGGCAAACAGTATCCTAAATTCCGCCAGTACCCTGTTTGCCACCAGTACTGGTGGCGGTCGTTGTTAACCTTAGTCGCAACCTATCCTGTATGTAGTAACATTGATTAATTTGCATATCTTATGTGGCAAATGTTTTATACAGGATGCCCTTCCTGACGCAACCCTCACCATTTACCTGGGCTTGGGACCAGCACTAGAAATACACTGGCTAGAAATACACTCTCTAATGGCCAGTTTAGACCAATTTAAGAGTTTAGGCCAACTGAAAAGTATGAACATGAAATGTATCAGCATGTACAGCACTTAATACTTAGTTGGGGCTCTTTTTGCCCGAATTACTGCAGCAATGCGGCGCGGCATGAAGTCGATCAGTCTGTGGAACTGCTCAGGTGTTATAGGAGCCATTGTTGCTCCGATAGTAGCCTTCAGCTGTTCTGCATTGTTGGATCTGAAGTATTGCATCTTCTTCACAGGACCCAATAGATTTTCTATAGTGTTACGTTCAGACGAGTTTGCTGGACAATTAAGAACAGGGATACCATGGTCCTTAAACAAGGTACTCATAGCTAGTACTCAACTTTTTCATGATATTCTAATTTTATGACCACCTTTACTAAGTCTATAGTTAACACTATTTGTTCTAATGTGTACTCTGCAAACAAGGTTAACAATGGTGCATTTGCATATTACAACCAAAGGCACTGCAATAAAAAAATGGAAAGCATATAGAAAGGATTTCTTAAATTTTATACTAATTAAATAATAAATCTATTATCACATCCATGGCCACTGGAGAGAACCCAAGGACTGCCAGAGAGTAGTAAAAGTTACCTAACTAAATTACTAATAAGGTCCTCTCACTCAGTATTTACTATCTTTTGTAAGTTAAAATTACATGTGTTGTGTTTTTAACCATAGTCTCTTTGTTTTCTCTCAACACTTTGTGGGATTTTAAGTTGCTATTGTCAGTAGAACGTTTTTGGGAATCATTACATCTATTATATTACTATACTCTGCTCTTCAAACTAAGAAATTATAGATATAATTAAATGGTATCTCAATACAGTTGACACTATCTTCTTGAAGAGAATTTTGGGTTTAAGGCTGTCCAGCCTGTCCTGACGGAGCTTTTGCAGCTAGCTACATGATGGACTCATAGGAAAAGTGGCAGGTTGTGTGTCTGACAACTCTTCCCGTGAAGGTCGTTGAGGATATCAATTTATTTAGAACCATGATTACGGGCATTTTGCTGATTGGATAAGGCATTGCCCTGATCTGTCCAGATATTAAACTAACTAACTTTAGCCCATTAAGCCTTCTCCCCATGCCTTCACTGCTTTTTAACCCTACACTTGACAATTAAGACTGTCAGCATGTATAGTCTTAATTGTTATGTTATATTTTAATGTTCTAATTGGCTTTGCCTATGTTTTATTTTCTATATTCTTTCTATCTGATAAGGGTACGCTGGCGCAATTGGCTGCCACCACCCATCCTTGTTTCACCTATTTTTATACCACTAATTTTAGTAAAGCAGGTATCTTGAAGGCACTATATAAGTAAAAAAAAAACAAACAAAAAAATTGATTTAGTAATTCATACCCCTCTTACATTACAACTATCCTATGTTTGAATTTATGCAATCACGGAAATAATAATTCTACAACACACACCTACTCACCCACACACACACACACAAACTCATTTAGTGGCAGGTAGTTTATTCTCCTGCTATATTGTGTTCGTTAGGCTAATTCTGCCTAATGGTATTCAAATTTCTTAGAGACATCATTTGCAAATGGACAGGAAATGGCTGCATTGTTGGCCACCAGGTACACGCTCATTTGCATTTTTGAAATTGTGTGCTAGTCATTTACAAGATTAAATTCATCAGGAGATCTGAGGCTGCATAATTAATAAGAGACAGTGTCATAGACAGAGTGAGAGTGGGCAGAAGAGGGGCTGCGGACAAACAGATTTAGCCAATAAAAATACAGAGAGTTTGAAATGTGTAAGGTGAGGGCGGTGATGCTGCGGCAGCTTCTGCAGATGATGAAAGAACAAGATGATGCCATTAATTCTGCTCTAAACAGAGTTCGGTTTGAGGCCACTATGTATATATGTGTGAGACAGATTGACAGGAAGAGACAGAGATTGTTCAGCTTATTCAAGCTGATAGAAATCAAAAGAAAATGGAGCCTCAAATATTATTATCCGTAATGCAAACACTAATTACTTCACCAGCACTTCCAATAGATGCTTCCCCATCTGCTCTTTCTGTAATTACTGCTGCGCCGCGTGTTTGCACTTTAGCCAGGTGACATTTCTGAGCCGCATTTTCATTTTTCATCGCTAAAATAAATTTATCTGATATGAACATGATAAATGTTCAACCTAATTTAAGTAATGTATAATTGAAATGTTCCAAGCCTGACCAAACATCTAATGAACTAGATAAATGTAGAGACATTTCTCCTTAAGAAAAACAGATGGCAGATGTATGGATATATCTGCAGAGCTGTATAATACCTACATAAACATACACTCACTGACAACTTTATTAGTTACAACGTACTAGTAAAAGGGTTGTTTTGCCCCGTTTTGCCCTTAGAGCTGTAGTACAAAACCATGAGCCACAAAGCATTTTTAATAAACTTGATGGTGTGTAGACTCCCTTTATTAGGTGTAACAAACCTGCATGTTTAAAAAGGGCAACACTGCAACTTCAGAAGACTGATGGGGGATTGGCCTTAACTAATTTCCATGCTATTGAGCTTGAAATATCCATACATTAATTTATTGGAATAAGGGTACCTCTTTCAGTGACTGTCTATTTAACTCCATAATTTGCTCACCGATACCTGTTCCTACAAAATGGCTTCTGGCCAATCCAGTTGTCTGGGATACCAATATGATTTAGTTCCAGTTTAGGAAGTACTCTGGTTTACACAGCAATTCAATTTGTACTCGTGTTGCTCACAATCATCAATTTCTCCTTTCCTCTACTGACATTGCCTTTCGTGTATGGGCAGAGAAAGGCATTATGACTACAGATGATTTGTAGGCTGATGGAGTTTTTCTGTCTTTTACCCGGGTAAATGGCAAGGGTTGTGTCAGGAATGGTTCGGGCCTAAAACATGAAGAAGAACAAGACTCTTTGCAGAAGCCCCTTTGGTGCTCGTCCGTGGGAGGCTTTTTCCTCTATATGCATCACAAATAATTAAAATAAAATGATAAAAAAATGTTTTCTTGTTTTCTGGTTAGTTTAACTATGTTTATGACAATTTTGTCCTTTCTGCATACAACAGTTTTCTTAATTTTCGAACGGCACGCCACAATCTTTAGAGCCATTGGTTACATTTTACCACCTAATACTCGAAAGAATGGCTCTTTAAATATATTTACAGTGCACAATTACTTCAGAACTCGTCATCTAAAATTCATTTAGTGTCTAAGCAAAGTAATAAAACAACTGAGAATCTTACATTGTGTGAATAGTCATTTATTTGCTTGCTCACAACTTCAGGAAAAAACGCCATCTTGTCTGAGCCAAAACAAAACATTATCTAGCTCGTAACAACCCCAGAACATAATGCTTTTTCCCATACTTGTCCACAAATACAAAGCTTAATATGCCCTTTATAATCTTGAGAATGTAGCATAAAAAAATAAAATTTTTAATGGAACACTAGTCAAAGTAAATGGACAATAGGTTCTAATATGCTTTCTGAAAGTGACAACTGTTTAAACAAATACTAGAGATCCTAAGGAACATGTAGACATGAATTGCTGGAAAAAAGCCCAGTTTTAAGGCGGGATACGATCACATAATCACTAGGCGCATCAGTGCGCCCCCTCCTTGTTTAAAGAAGGAGAGCATCATAAATTTTTAAAGCCCACACAGGCCTAGCCCCTCTTAAATCATTTCTTAGTTTGAAAGAGACTTTTATTTGTCTATTCTGTGAGAAATGGAGAACATAAAGTACACATGCATGATCAAAAGTGACTGGAAATTTTTGGATATATTTGGAGATGCAAAAGATTAAAATTAATTAATATCTCTTAAATGCAATAATATATTTACTCCAACTTTTAGTGAATCAAAATCTTAATGAATCAGGAAATGTAGGCCATGGCGGATTTTTAACATTATACAAGATTAGATAAGATTCTTGCTCTTGAATCATAACAGGGTAAATTAATATTTACCATTTACACAATTGTATGTTCTTTGGAAACTGGTTATACTAATGTTCTCAAATGCTCATCTGGCAGGCAAGATCTGGCAGTACCCATCTCAGATGGGCAGTGGGCTCTCAGTCTATGTAGGGTAAGGACATCACGATTTATGGGCCCAATCCCGTATTACAAACGCACATAAGAAGCAAACACCATTGGCACCCCCTAATGCTAGGCTGAAGAGAATGTTTTTGGGCATGTCTAATGCTTATGCTTGATGTGGTCACTCACCAGCAGATCACTACCATATTTTCTAAACCTGCCGCAGGCTAATGGAATTTTGGTCAGATGTTTTAGATCATTTAGGTTAGCACTCGAGCTTCCGCTTGACCCTAACCCTATCATATCTTTGTTTGGGATTCCTCTCAACAATTACACTTTAACGAGTGGTTGCCTTTGGCACGCTACTTATTAGATGTGCCATTCTCCTAAAGTGGAGGCTTGCCACACATAACCACTGGCTTCAGAAGATCTTTAGTAATGTTAGATTAGAACAGTTGTGCATATTAGGTAATATATACATACATAGGTAATGTATACAAATACATATTATAAATACATACATATTAGGTAATATATACATAGTAAGGTTCTCTGCAAGCATTTACAAAACTTGGTTACCTGTTCTTAAATATATATTTGCATATGTGTGTATATCTTTTATTATTTATACTCTTTATGTATGTTGGTACATCTGTGATTACACCAGTAAATCACACACAAGTGAGGTTTAGTGAGGGTAAATGGGGGAGGGGGTAGTTATCCCTTATTTATTTTGTTATTGCATATAGCTTAAATTAATACCCTTCCTATTCTAAAGTTTGTCTGGACTCATTCTGTATTGGTGTGATAACTGAATTTTTTATAAATAAAACCATGAGCCATACTGCAAGAGTTCAGCTGCAAACAATGACAAGTATGACAGTCAAAGTCGCCAGAGCAAAACCCATACTCCTTGATTTCCCGTAGTTATAAATGGGAGATTAAAGTTTCTTGTCTGTCTGCATGATTTTGAAGCATTCTTTAATGACTTATTAATGCAGAATTCATCAAATATTACATTTGATGATATCAAATAGTATACAGTTATAAAGTTTGCATGGTAAAAAGAACAATAATTATACCTCCTACCTATTATACCTATTCCCTATATTACCTATTCCTCCATGAGGAAAACATTCACATTCTTTGCCACATAACTCTTACAGTATGTCAGACCATTGTTCATCTCCCACCCTGTCATTTCTTTGCGATGGTTGAATGGATAGATGTGCTTTATGGATTAGGAAAAGACAGACTGATTCAGCATCCAAATCTCTTGTCAGCCCTTGCAGGGATATAAACCCTATTTAATAATGCTTCTAGTCACAAAAAAGCTCAAGGTAACTTCTAAGAACTAAAATATTGGCTAAAGTTAATGTTTATGAACACACTATTGAAATTACATAGAAGAACAATGATGTGTATGGCAGAGGTACAAGGAGAGAGTCATTGATATCCAAAGAATAACATTACTGCCTGTTTACATTTTGCTATAGACCACAGGAACAAGCCTGAATGCTATTGGTACAATGTTTTGTGAATGGGTCCATAACATATATTTTGATTTATAGAAGAAATGTTTACACTATCTTAAATGTCACACTATTTGTAATATACACCACACCACAGTGTACTTTTTCTGGGCTTGCAATCATTGATAAAACAACAAATTCAGAATTATACCAGCAACGTCTAAAAATATCAGAACATCTGTCCATGAACATGAGCCATGCAGCAGTACAATGTTTTTTAGGACACAGGTCACTCTATTGTGAGCAATTCATTGTTGAAAAGCACCATCATAAGTGGGTTATGCTCAAAAGCACTAACATAAGCATATTGTATATACAAAGTACATGTAGACATGAAAATGGAAGAATTGCAGTATGTTAAAATATACTGAGAGTTCTACAGGTGGTCTTATGATGGTTATAGCACAGAATAACATTTTTATAGCTGCTTATAGAAGCACCATGTGGCAGTGGTATATATCTTATTTGTACTTTGCCAGAAGTACAGTAAGTTTGCTCTAAATCCACTTACATGCACAATTGTCATGTGTCAACAGATTACTATGATAGGATACATCAAGACACGCAATTATGTTTGTGTCATGTACCCATATGAACAGTTGTCAGGTCAAATAAGGGTAGGAATGTTGAAGCAGAATGAATTGTGTGTGTGTTCAGACACAGCGATGGGAGGTTAAATCAGTGTATTTCATTACAGGAACAATTCTTTAAGGACCAACATGTGTTTAATAACGCTCAGCTTCTCCCACAACGACCATCTGAATATTATCATCCTCCCACTCCCTATACTCACATACACATTCACATGGCGTAACACAAATATAATACACACCTCCAGCATTATATCATAAGACACACCAATAAGTGGGTAATAAAAAATAGCCCCTGTGGTAAAAGAATATTAATTCTGCTTCTAGCTTGGTTCATAAATTTCATACGTGGCAGATTTGGTTACCCGCTAATCATCTACAACTTATAAGCTTGAAATCGCTGTGAAATTAAGTTGATGGCTTCAGTGCCACTTTGCAGGTGATGCATTCAACATTTACTTAATTTGTGCATACTGAAGCAAAGTAATGTTCATTTGTTTTATAAAAAAAACATTCTAAAGCAGTATTTTTGTTTTGTGTGTGCCCATGCAGGTCGTTCAATTCCTTTGTGGAGTGTACTGCAAGATAATGAGACTTTCTCTGAGTACCTGAAGAGCAACCTCTCAATATTAAATGCAACTGCCCAGAGGCTGATGTCTGTAAGACTCCGACTCAACCAGGTACAAACCTACTGACCCATTAAGCCATGAACTCTAAGTAAGTGCTGTGGTATCTGGCACCAAAATATTACTTGCAGGTCATTTAGGTTTGTATGCTGTGTATCAGACTTGATTTTCCACCACAGATCACAGACTCTTGATTGGAGTTTGGAGGCCAAGTTAACAAATAGAACTGTTGTTGTGGTTATTTAAACAATGTTTTGTGAAGGATGAGACCAAAATGAATATTATTTTTCTTACAATGAGAGGCGTTGTATGTGCAGAAAATAAAGCAATACATCCAGCATTTTAAATGTAAATGGTGGTGGTGATATCATGGTACTATTTGAACATATTTTCTTACTCTGATCCAGTGCAAGTCCTATAGTCAAACAAAATAATGGCAACCCCACAAGGAAGACTTTTTAAATCCTTAGAATAAATTTATTAATTTATTTATAATTTATTTATCCAAGGCCCTTAATCCACAGTGAGGAACATTTATGTGCACTCTAAGGTGAGAGTGTAATCCAGACAAATAAAGCATACACACTATTTACAGATTATATAAGATGTTTACAACCAACTGACTATTGCTAGACAAATCTACAACTTTAACTACCATCAAATCCATAACTACTATACTACTATATTACTTAGTATATGCTCTCCCCTCTAAACAACCAAACTAATTTTAATTAACATTACTTTGAAATATGTAATATCAGTTATTAAACAACACATTTCTTAATATAAATAGAAGACTGTATATATTAAATGAGGTGATACATCATACAACCACTCAAACAGCAATAAAGAGTATATTAATACTGGTGCCTACATCAGGCACTTATTTATACAGGTTAATCAACACGTGTGCTATGGTATCTGTATGTTCATATGTTCATTTTTTTGTATTGTAAGAATTTTGTACTGATGTAGCTGATAGCTGCTAGATGATGGCCAGATGAAGGTGCATAAATCCTTTTATTGTCAATAGACTGTAGGGATAGAAATGCATAAACAAAATTATTCTTCTTCTTTGGGCCTCTCCCTTCCATCAGGGGTCGCCACAGCAAGTCAATCTTTTCTACCTCACCCTGTCCTCTGCATCTTCTGCTTTCAAACCAACTACCTGCTTCTTTAAATTGACTACATCCATATCTATTCTCTTTCGCTTTCCTCTCTGCCTTCTGCCGGCAACTCCATCTCTAACATGTCCCTAAACCATCTCAGTCGGCTCTCTCTAACTTTGTATCACAAATTTCCAACATGTGCTGTCTCTCTGATGTTCTCATTCCTCATACTGTCACTCCCAAGGAGAACCTCAACATCTTAAGCTTTAAAACCTCCACCTCTGCTTCCTGTCTATTAGTCACTACCACTCCAAACCATAAAAGGCTGGTCTCACTTTCACTTTTGAACCCATCACTCCTGACACTTTTCTCCATCCGCTTCATCCTGCCTGTACTCTATTTTTACCTATTTTCATATTTTCCCCATTTTCTTTAACAGTTGATCCCAACTACAGGGGTTAGACAATGAAACTAAAACACCTGGTTTTAGACCATAATCATTTATTAGTATGGTGTAGGGCCTCCTTTTGCGGCCAATGCAGCATCAATTTGTTTTGGGAATGACACAAGTCTTGCACAGTGGTCAGAGGGTTTTAAGCCATTCTTCTTGCAGGATAGTGGCCAGGTCACTA
>JAOUQV010066834.1:2500-10659 GCA_028565295.1 Aspidoras spilotus
CAGTTTCTCTGGGTGACTCATGTTTACTTGTCAGAACCCTCCTCTTTATGATTATCTGTCCACTGATAAGAGCAAACACAGTGACAAGCCTGAACGCAATCTCTGCTTTTTCTTTCATCACATGCTTCAGGACGAAACGGTTCCATAAGATTCCAACAAAAATACTGAAGGAGATCATCGATTTTATTCCATAAGTAGTCCGTGATGGTCAAAGTGAAGTGACGGAACATCAGGAAACATGAGTGACAGGTTTAATGGTGGTTTAAGCTTTAATTTCCTGTTTAAAGTAACAAAGAACTGAAGGTCATAAGGTCCAACCGTGGAAGATTTACTGAATTAATTTTGAGGGCCATGAAGATCTCAGAAGAAGGAGTGGTGGACATGGGTACGACAGATTATGCGGTGGTGTTGGACCCGAGCTACACCATGCTGGAGTTTGACAGTCTCAGGGTTCTCCCTGTGGACGCAGGTTTGTTTGATGTGATTAAACGCGCATGTAGACGTGGGTTAAAGTCCACACGGATTGCAACAAAGCAAGCGGAAATTAAACAGGTTCCCGGACAATTATTATTCATTTTAAGAATACGTACAATCCCAAATCATAAAAAGTTGGAATTTTAATGGAAAATCAGACTTGTGATTGTAAGTGGCATTTCTCATCGTAACTCTATAGTGTAGTTGTTTACTAAGGTTTGCCCGTGTTGTGATGTATCTATATCAGTTATTGAAATGATTATGAAGTGACAGATCAGAGATCATAGGTGTTCAGTTTAGGCTTGCACCATTGCCTTTTACGCTGAAATTTTTACCGCTTCAATTCAATTTAATTTTAGTTATACAGTGCTTTATTTTGGGGCAGTCGTAGGCTTGTGGTTAAGGAACCAGCCTTGCAACCGGAGGGTCCCCGGGTTGATTCACAGTAATGCCAAGTCACGGCTAAAGTGCCCTTGGGCAAGGCACCTAACCCCCAGTTGCTCCCCGGGTGCTGTGCAGGGCTGCTCCCCGCTCCGGGCATGTGTGCTCACTTCACCAGTGTGTGTGTATATGTGTGTTTCACTGCACGGATGAGTTAAATGCGGAGGACAAATTCCGCTGTGTGCAAACATAGTGGCAAAAATGGATCACTTTCATCACTTTCATTCAATGGACAGTTGTCACAGAGCATCTTTACAGAAATGATATTTACAGACTACAAATATACAATTTAAATAAAGATTATTTTATTCCCCTATTGAACTAGCTGGATGGCAACAGTGGCAAGAAAAAAACCTCCTGAGATGATAAAAGGAAGAAACCTTGAGAGAAACCAGGCTCAAAAAAGAAACCGGCCCCTTTCGAGTTATAACTAATTCACAACCTGAAAAGAGACTGTGATGGAATGTGTAGAATTTTCCATCAGTGTGGATCAGGCGGGTGTCTGAAAGAAGGTACAGGATCATTACTCTCTCAGTCGTAGTGTGTGAACCTCAACAAAAAGAGAGAAATATCAGAGAAAGAAATGATTAGACTTGGTCATAGTAAAGGAGTAATTTCATAACTGTGGCATGTGTTTGATTACAAATTCTAGGAAGACTAGCATAGTTATTAATCAGATCCAGACGGAACAACAGGAATGACGGCTCCCTGAGTCATTAGGATAGACAAACATATTAGTTTACCAACACTCTAGTGCCCATAACTCTCCAGATCTGCACCTTTACCTAAGAGAAACTGAACGTTGACAAAACGACTACGTCTTGAGTCTAGACTTAAACACTGAACGCAGATACCTTGAATTGTTTCATGATCTTAAGCATTGTAGATGGAAATATATCCAAATTCCTTCCAATCTTTGTCTGAGATACATTTCTTATAGGTACCATTCATTTCCTCATACATTTTGGTTGCGCCGTGCCGCTATGCTTGCTCCTGAAATACTCACCCTTCACTGTTTTTGTCCCCACTACTAGACCTAACTTGCCCCGTGCCAACTTTATTGGAATGTGACTAGAAAAAGCATGAAGCATCTGTGTGTGTGTTTGTGTGTGTGTGTGTGTGTGTGTGAGTTTTATATGCATTTTCCCAACTTTTTTGATTTGGGGTTTGTACAACTGGGATAAAGCAGTTCTTGTTGACATACATTATAGAAGTTACTGTAAAAAAATGCTGTCTCCCCATATTCTCCTGAAGAAAAGAAGAAAATCATTTCCAAAGCATAAATATATATTTATAAAAATATATATAATATATATTTCCATATATTTTCCAAGTCACCTGACCATATTTATTGTTCATATGGATGCTTTATAGACACATTTTGAGACACGTGTCCAGTCCAAAATAAGCACAATTAGCGTATTTATTACAAAATTCGGCTTCTCACTTTTAAATCACTTCTTCTGATGCTGGCTTGCTGGCCATCCCTAGATTTAGGTTGTCCTCTTTGGGTGACAGATCATTTAGTATGGCTGCCCCCACTCTATGGAACTCTCTTTCAACCTCTGTGTCTCTTCTCTTCCACATTTTAAATCTCTCCTGAAAACTCATCTCTTTAACTCTGTCGTCTGTCCCCCAAGCACACCTATAGTTGTGTAATTATTTTTATGTGCTGCACGGATGTTTCAGCTTTCTGCAATGTCCACTATCTCGTGTAGTAGAGCCTGATAATCCAGTCCGTGTTATAATGTTGTTTATCCAGGTTATTCTCTGTCTTCCACAAGTCATATCTTTACACTTCCATCAATTACCACAGCATTCCTGTAGACGTTGGGGGTTCGGGTAGTTTGACAGTAACCCGCAATGGCAAAGCCAAAGATTAAATATTATTAATATTAATATTAATGATGGCAAAAATAATTCTAAGCCTGTAGCCCTATAACAAAAAACAATTACGTACCAACACCCCGTCCCCCCACTAGGCTGTCTACGGGGTTAAAAGCTACAGTTTCTTTTCTCATCCACTGGTGTTTATGGAAGTGTGTTTATTAGTGTTCTTTAAAATCAGAGTGGGGCAGCCCAGTGGCACAGTGGATAGTGCTGTAGACTCACAGCAAGTAGATCAAGTAGTGGGACAACACGGGGGAAATTTTTGTTTGGAGTTTGCATGTGCTTCCAATGTTCGTGCAGATTTTCTCCAGGTACTCCAGTCTTTTCACATTCCAAAGACATGCATGATAGGTTAATTGGTGTCTCTGAATTTCCCATTATTCTGTCAATTTGTTTGCGACCTATGATGGCCTGTCTAGGGTTGTTCCTGCCCTCATGCCCAGTTGCCGAATAGGCACCGGCTTCCCCGTAAAGCTAAAACTAGGATTAAGCAGGTATAAAAAATTAAAGAATGAATACATTCAGAGCGAGCCCAATGTCATTTTAATCTGCTCTTAGATGGTAACCTTCTTCAATTCTGACGATATTTTATTTCTACTTGGGTTCGGGCCCCAAAAATATCTCAGTATGTGCATCAGTGATTCTAAAGTCTCTCTAGATGTGAGCGATGCCTGATTATAAACTGGATGTTTTAATCAAATTTTACACCCGGCGTTTGCAGGATACACTTCAGATTCCCACCAACCTTTATTATCAGAGTGATAATTATAAACTGAATAATGAAACCTGGCAGGTGGCATATGATCACTGATAAAGCATCATAATTGGTGGTTATGTCGCATTTCACTGTACAATAGAAAGAGACACTTTGACTGTGGACATATAAATTTAAACTTGTCCGACATCACAGAGCCACTGAGGTCCGAGCTGACCCCTATAGCCACTTCTGGGTTGCCCCAAACTGCTGCAACTTTGTGCTCCATCTGCGCGGACAAAGCCACCGGGAAGCACTACGGGGCATCGAGCTGCGACGGCTGCAAAGGCTTTTTCAGACGAAGCGTGCGCAAGAACCACGCCTACACATGCAGGTGAAAGAAAAGGACGCCATCTTTGATTCTTAAACTGTAGCAGGTTTCTGGTAATTCTGCATTAATGGGTCAGTACAGAAAGATTTTATTTTTCCAAACATTACCAACAAAGTCAGTAAAGAAAGCAACATATACTCACCGGCCATTTTATTAGGTACACCTCTTCAATGACATGTTATCACAAATATCTAATGAGCCAATTACATGGCCGCAATTCGGTGTATTTAGTCATGTAGAGGTGGTCAATACAACTTACTGAAATACAAACTGATCATCAGATGGTAAAGAAAGGTGTTTTAAGTGACTTTGAATAGCGTGTTATGGTGGTTGGTACCAGACGGTGCTGGTGTTTACAGAGAACAGTCAGAAAAAGAAAAAGTATCCAGTAAGGGACAGTTATATATATGAAAATGTCTTGTTGATATCAGTGGGACGTCAGAGGAGAATAGACAGACTGGTTTGAGTTGATGATTAAAAGACAACAGTAACTCAAATAAGCACTTGTTACAACCAAAGAATGTAGAATACCATCTCTGTTAGAAGTATGAATCAAAGAAATAAAGCAGTTCTGAAAGCAGAAGGGGGTCCAAGCTTTTACTAGAAAAGTATACCTAATAAAGTGCCCGGTGTGTGTATTACATAACTGACCACTTTTAAGACACAAAAGATGTAATGATGGCTGCTGGGTTGTGAAGAGAAGCAACTGTGAAAGTCTTCGGAAGAACTGTGGCACATACACCAAGACATTTAGCAACGCTAGCTGAACCAATTCTACTTTGTTACAGCTGTATTGCTGCATTACAGCAAGGTCCCAGGTTCTGTACCGACAAAATAAATGCCTTAGGTTAATTGGAGTCGCTAAATTGCCTTTCCTTAGTGTGAGGGTGCACTAAGAGTGGCACCCTGTCTAGGGTTGGTCCTGCCTTGTGCCCTTGCTTCCCCGTGACCCTGACTAGGATATAGACAATGAATGAATGAATTATTGAGATATATTCAATAATGAATATATCTGAAATAGCAAAGTTTTTTTTCCAGTGTCTTGTACAGGCGTTTCTTCTGGAGAATTTAACTGTCACACTTGCTTCCAGCAACCTTCATTATGTTCTCTTACATAATATGTTGCTTTCTTTAATAACAGTTAACAGTCGGAAGTTGATTATTTTCCCGTACCAGCATGACCCGAAGTGCTTTCATTACCTCTCATCACCTTGCTATCATACACTAGATCATTTCTATATTTTGAAAATATTATTGTTCATTAATTTATTAGATTTATTAGATCAATTTTAAAAAATATCACTTTGTTACTTTCAAATGTAAACCTGTGATTTCAAGCCAGTGCTACTGACCAATAAGAATGGAGGATTTAGAGAACACATCTATCATGTTCAATGTAGTCTACAAGAGTAGATGGTGAGATTTGAAAAAGACAATACAGTCAAATTGGTTTAGATGAATGTGTGTGTGTGTGTGTGTGTTTAGGTTCAGCAGGCAGTGTGTAGTGGACAAGGACAAGAGGAATCAGTGTCGATATTGCAGATTACGGAAATGTTTCCGAGCCGGCATGAGGAAAGAAGGTGAGATAAGATTCCAATACATTATACAGCTTATGTTATACAGCTAGGTTTATGCACCCTAACGACAAGAACAAAGCTATCTAATAAACAGCAGTAGTGATTATTTTGGTAAAAAAATAATAATAAATAGAGCGTTTTAAAGTTAAACATGACTCTAATGTGGGCAGCACAGGTGAGGCGACCCAGGGAAATTTCTGCATAGAGTTTGCAGGTTCTCTCCGTGGAGCTCTGGTTTCCTTTAGACATTCAAAAAGACATGCATGTTAGGTTTATTTGTGTCTCTAAAGTGACCCTAAAGTGGCATATAACAATTAATGTGCAAAAGGCAGCCTCATGTTACCCATGTCCAAAAAAGGCATGTCCAAAAAAGGCAGATAAATCAATATTCGGAATAAGTGGACACAATATGCTTCGGACCGGAGGTGAAAAGGACCATCCAGACTGTTATCAAAAACAAGTCTAAAAGGGTTATTTTAGTGCCCATGACAAAATTCATTGCTTCTGTGGTGGCAGCTTCATGCCCGAATGTACAGTACATAGAGATTTCCTTCAAGAAGATGAATTTTCTATGGATGTTCATACATATTTCAACAAGACAATGTAAAACCACATGCTGCACACACATTCACATTCAAGGCTGCAGGAGCTGCTTAAGACCGTACAGGTACTCGCCTGGGCTGCCTGCAGTCTCCATCGGTCCTAAATAAAGAATAAGTAAAGAATTTAAAACAAATAGCAAATGCAGGAAAGACGGGACAAAATAACCCATGAAACATTAAGTCCTTCAATGTCTCTTTAGTGAGAAAACTGTCGTGAGAAGGAAAGGCAACATTAAAAAGTGGTAAATAATTAGTTACACCTTCCTTCTAAAAGCTCTGACCCCTTTTTTCATTTAGAACTGCCTCAATTCGTGGCTTACTTTCAACAATGAAGGTATTCTACATTCCTTGGTTGTAACGAGTGGTTATTTGAGTCACTGTTGATTTTCTCTCATTTTGAAACAGTCTGACCTTTCATTCTTCTCTGACCCCTCTCTTCAACAAGGCATTTCCGTCCACACAACTGTCCCTCACTGGATATTTTCTCTTTTCTGGACCATTCTCTGTAAACACTAGAGATGGTTGTGCATGAAAATCCAAGTTGATCACAGTTACATGCCTAAATGCATTGAGTTGCGGCCATGTGATAGACTGATTGAATATCTGTACTAACAAGCAATTAAATAGGTATACCTTTTTAGGTAGGTGGTGATTGTAGAATGTCATTTATTGAAATTTTGTACGAAGGTGGCTAAAGTTGCATCAACGCATACATTTCATGGGGTATCAGTTGAAATCATACACTCAGCTGGGTGTACCCCAGTTATATGCCTCAGTATACACGGTGTGTAGAGGCCTTACAGATTACAGCTTTACTAATGAGTTTCCACTGATCTTCCAGTTGGGGGTTGGGGTCAGTGAAGATTTAAAAGTTTTGAGTTTGTGTATTTGAGGTCATATTTATGAATATACTGCAATATGTTTTACTGTTATAATTATAAATGCTTATGCTTATACAATAAAGAAAGACGTTTTGGTTTTACCTTAGCTGTACAAAACGAGCGAGACAGGATCAGCTGCCGCAGAGATGCTCACGGAGTCGGGACTTTGACCATCAACATTCTGTTGCAGGCAGAAGAGAGCACACATCAGGTATGAATCTTAACCCTGGAATGAGGTTTAAAGTTAGCAACTTGGACTCGAGTAGCAATAAAGTCACACATAGAGCAACTCTTAAGTTCATCATTTAATTATTTGTATTTTACTTGATGCCCTTGCTACTAGAGTTGTTGGGTGGACACTGGTTGGCCCAGGACTCCATATGGATTAAGCAGAAGATAATGAATGAATGAATATTTTACTTGATCATTTTATTGTCCCCACTTTTAAATGTTTCTATTCTATAAATAATATGGGACCTCCATGGCCTAATGGATAGGGTAGAGGAGGGGGAAGGAGGCTTGAAATAAAATATTGCTGGTTTGATCCCAACACCCAACTGCTCCCTGTGTGCTCCAATTGGGAGGCAGCACACTGCAAGGTATTATAAATGCAGAGAACAAATTTACCTACAGGGATGAATAAAGTATCTATTATTATTATTATTCATTCATTCATTTTCTAGACTCATTTAATCCTAGTTTTAGGGTCACAAGAAAGCCGGTGCCCACCCAGCAACTTGAAAGTAGAAACAACACTAGACAGGGCATCAAACCATCGTAGGGAGCAAACACACACATTCACATACACAGTTAGAAACTAATGGGCAATTGAGACACCAATTACCCAATTATACATGTCTTTGGAATGTGGGATTAAACTGGAATACCCGGAGAAAATCCGCACGAACACAGGGAGAACATGAAATTCCACACAGAGATTTCTGGAATCGCCTCACCTGGGGCTCGAACCCGGGATCTTTTTGCTGTATGGCTACAACACTAACCACTGCACCACTGTGCCACCTATTATTATTATTGTTATTATTGTTGTTGTTGTTGTTGTTGTTGTTGTTGTTGTTGTTAAGTCTTGACTTGAGACTCGGGTTCAAAAAATTTGAAAGTTATTGCAACTAATAGGGCAATCAGGTAGAAGTCATCAGTATCTACACTGATTTATTAGAAACACCTGGATAATAGATTAATATTGAT
>JAOUQV010067135.1:2287-13088 GCA_028565295.1 Aspidoras spilotus
ATGTTGCTTGTATCAGTCTGACTCCTGATAATCCAGTCCATATCATGATGCTGTCCATCCAGATTATCCTCAGTATTCCAAGTATTCTGACACATCATGTACAGTCTTTACACTTCATTTTATGCTGTCATGTGGGTGCCTTATCACATGATTGTAATAGCATAACTTGGGGGATTTAATGTGATTCATTGTCTCATTTTCCATTCTGGCCAGCTTTTAGAATTGTTCAGTGGTCATATTCATTTATGAGATCCTCAACAAGCACTGGAGTAACTTGTTCTCCTAAGCTTGAATAAGAAAAAATATTTTTGTAAACTTTCCAAATTCACAAAAGTATAAACATCTTGAAGAATTTTTACGAAAAATACTAGAGAGAAAAAACTAAAAATAGAGGTAGGTTTTGGAAAATATATTATGATAAGCTGTGTATTTACTTTTATGTATTTTTCACAAATGATAATGTGTTAGCTGGTGGAAGCCTATAGAGTATTCAGAACGTACACCTTTCCTAAATAGGAATAGAATGGTGACACCTGCTAGCTAGAAGATTGTTTTCATTTGGCTGAAAGTGAAAGTTTGATTATAGAGATTAGTGGAAGATTTATAAATATCAATTAACTGTCATAGAATTTAGCTCACATGATATTTACCAAGGCACTCTGTCCACTTATCACAGGGTGATAGTAGTAATCTTCTCTGTCCCCCTATTCAAATATTATAATACAATTTATATGGAAGTTTTACTTAAATCTTTTTATGTGCAGTTAGGCAGTTTGAATGAAGTGAAATACTTCCAACAAATTCATTCATTTTCAATACCCACTTAAGGCCCATTCTGGGGTCACAGGGAAGCCTGTGCCCACCCAGCAACTCTGGGCGCAAGGGCAGAAACGACCCTAGACAGGGCTTCAATCCACCGTAGGGCGCGCAATCAGACACAGATTCACACACTAACTGGCAATTTTGAGACATCAATTAACCTATAATCTATGTCTTTGGAATGCGAGAGGAAACCAGAGTACATGGGGAGAATATGCAAACTCCACACAGAAATTTCCTGGGGCTCGAACCTTGATCCTCTTGAAGTGAGGCTGCAGCATAATTACGTTATGTTTAAAGTACCCATAAAATAGAGACAAGTAGTAAATCCTAACGATAAATATCCAATTATTGATAACCTTTTGCAAAATATGTGCACAGATGACAGCATGCATTTAAGCATGTAGAGGTGGTCAAGGCAGCTTACTGAAGTGCAAACAGGTTATCATAATGGGGATGAAAGAAGATTTAAGTGACTCTGAACATGGCATGGTAGTTGGTGCCAGACTGGCTGGTATGCAGAATATCATCTCTGTTGACAGTATGCCACGAAGAATTAAAGCTACCTTTAACTAGCAAGTTGCACCCAATAAAGTGACCAGTGAGTGTATTTCTCAAATGAAACTAATGCAATGTGTTTGAAAATGCACACTGACGAGGGACATCTAGAAGTGAAGGACATTTAGAAATGACATCTAGTGTGTGCATGGTTAATTGGGTACATATGATGCAGTAATCTGAACACAAACTATTAAAAAGATGGGATCAAAAAGCAATGAGACATTTGACATGACAAGACATTTGGCATGACAACCTGTCTATGTGTATGCAACTGGGATTCTTGTTTTCTGGAGTTCAGAAACCTTGCTGTCATAAGGGCAGTGGTGGCTCAGTAAGTAAAGGCTATGGTTTACTAATTACCAGGTTGGCATTTGTGATGCTCACACAGAAACACACACAAGGCTACAAAAATTCAACAAAATGACTATTTGCAGGCTAATGTTCTCCATTCCTGACACTTAATCTATACTATGATTACCACAAGAGCTATTCCCTTAGGATTGCTAGCATAGATTAAATGAATGATTAATTAGCCAGAGTTTATGGAAGATGAGCTGCAGCTGGCCTGAGACCACCATAAACCAGCAAACAGATGTTTCAAAGTTTCAACGCTTTTCTCTCCATTTTGATGCATTTGATCTTTAGCCTTGTGGCCATGATATTCATGAGAATGGGGGTTTAGAGGAGCACCATTTAAATGTGGGCTCTGAACAGTTAGGGCTGAGGAGACTTTTGGGAAAGTACTGTTGGAATTAGTAGACTGATTAATCATTCTATTAGTAACAGTGCATGTTTTTCTAAGCGATACCATAATAAAGATTAAGCTCAGGTTTGCAACTTATTATAATAAAGTTCTTGTTACTAACATAAAATATCTTTTTAATAATTTGTCTTAGATTTGAAAAACAAAATCCTCTGCTCAGGTTAATTGACCCCATCCACAAATTATTAGGAATGTGCCATGGTTTATCTGCCATAAAGCTAGCATTAAGTTTTACCATACAAACATTAAATCAGCAGTCAAATCTGTTGGTGATGTTAGTCTGATGGTAGAATAGTGGCATTAGTGATGATTAGCTAAATGTCCTCCATTGATTAACCTAAGAAAAATACAGCTGGATTATTCAGAAGAACAATGATGTCCTGCACCAAATCCAGAGTCTAAATAGCTCAATATAAACAAAACAAAGCATTTTGGAATTGCCAAATCAATATCTTACATTTAATGATATTGAAATGCTGTGGCGAGAATTTTAAGCTTACCGAAGCATTCGCTCACTTACATTTAGACCTTGCAACAGTTTTTTCAGCAGTTAGAGTTTGAACTGAACATACATGCACACAAACACCCGGCACAAAAACAAGGGGCTTTTGGACTTTTTTCATACCGCGTTAACCGTGTTGCTGCTAAAGGGGTGTGGCATTGTTTACATCCTGTTTACATCATGTAACCTCAATTACAGCACAATGCACTTTATAAACAACTGTCAATTTCAGTGTCTCCTCTCCCCAGTCTCCCTTGTATTTATTGTTTTTATGTATTTATTGCAGAATTAGATAGTGCTGTGGCCTCACAGCAGGTAGGACCTGGGTTCAATCCCCAGCTGGGGTTACCTAGGAAATTTCTGTGTGGAGTTTGTATGTTTTCACATGGGTTTACTCTGCTTGTTATGATTTCCAGTGACTGTCCAAAGACCTGCATGCTAGGTAAAATGGAAATTTTAATTTGTCATTGATTTGGGTATAGATATCTATACATGAGTATGACCTAGTCCCTGTCATTGAATGGCCACTCAAGCTTACAATGATGTTTAATTAATTTGATATCAAGCATATTATTGCAGTTGTGGAGCATTTAATTTGTTTACATGGGTGACAAATCTGCAGTAAATGGAATGATCATTTAAAAGTTGCACATTGTGTTTACTCATGTTGCATATTTCTTGATATTAAAATTACATTGAAATTAGAAAGAGGGTACTCTTGAATAAATTTGTAAGTTGCAGTTTCCAGTGTTCTGATCAGCCCTATTTTTCAGCAACTGTGTTTATTTATTTGTGTTAAGTCTCATTAATGTCATGTCAAATAAATGTCATGTCAAAATAAGCTTTTTGTCTTCACTTTGTAGTGGGGTTTTAATGGTTTCAATACATTGTTTTTCAGTGAGAGATTTTACATTCATGTTTCTCTTGTAGATACTTTGCTTGGTTATCCTCTAACTTTTCATGTTTTTGTGATTTTATTTTGGCTTTCTGATATTTTAACCTTATGAAATGCTACAATTGCTTCCTACGCAATTTTTGGCTGAGTCACTACAAGCATTATTTAACATCCACAAAGAATTTGAAAACCATTTGGCTTTTTTCAAAAGGGCAAATAAGATGGCTTGATTTAAAAATTCAGTATTTGTATGGGCATGATGATTCATACAAAGAAACAACTCAATGGTATTGATTTCCCCACGTCTGATTCTTCTATAAAGACATGTGTTCGCTTAAAGCAGCCACTGCTTAATAAAACATAGTCCAAATTCTCCACACACTGTAGATCAAGATGCTTTGATAATGGTTCATAAACAATGTAGCTTGTAGTCTGTATCATTTCCCTAAAATCAGAAAATGTATAATCAAATTGGTTTGATCTTAATCATTAGGTCCATTTTTTCTGTAAGTCTTAGTTAGAAAGCTTGCAGATAGAGTTGCACGTTGCCTAGGAGAAACCAGAAAGCAGAAATATACTGAAAAAATATGTAAAGAAATTAACACTTTCAAGTAGAGAAAAGATATATAAGAGTTTGCTTCAGTGCTTTGAATAAATAGCACACTGTACACAGAGCTACTGACACACACAAACACACATTATGAACTCGCTAAGGTCAAACACATTGAGCTGTTAAAGCAGAATGTGCTGAGGGAGTTCAAAGGTTAGCTTACACTGACCGCAGCATGTTTAATTAAAAATATAGCTGTGAAAATATCAATGTTACCTTATCCAGTCAATCCAGACTTTAGTTTTGTGTTGCTGTAGTGAGGTTTGTGTGTTAGTTTCCACTCTAACACACTCCATATTGCTTAAAGTGTTAAATTACAATGATCATATAATTATTTCTCTTTTTTTGCCATTTATCTTTTTCTGCTGAGCTTATCACATATGAGAGAGTGCTGATCCTGACCGCTTTCCTTACACCTGCCTGACTTACCCTGGTGGTTGACTTTTCCAAGTCTGCTTGGAACATCCTTTGGACTTGCATACTCTCAGCAATTCACACACATTTACAGACGCTTTTTACAGACTGTTTAAACTGTTACCACTCAAATGGTGAGTGTATTCCCTTCTGAGTCTGGTTTATACTGATTATAATTTTCGGAAGTTTTTGCATCTGTGGCCATGCAGCTTTCTCACTATGAATAAAAAGTGATAAAAAATAACGTTTGTAAATTTCATAATTATATCATGTACTTAATTTCTGTAAAGCGGCTTTGTGACAATATTCAATTGCAAAAAAAGGTTTAGAAATTAAATTAAATTGAATTGATCTATAGCTGAACACAATAATTAGTTGGTGTGGTTAAAAAGGGCTTAGGTGCAGGTGGTGTCTGATCGGTGTTATAGGCTGTGGTTATTGAGCTCAAGTGTAAATTATACACAGAACTGGTGAAAAAATTATGTCTAGTATTTGTCTTCTATATCGACAATAATCATGGTAAATATTAAAGAAAATGTAGAACATAAAGAATTGTTTCCTAGGCAAATAAATGTTTTAAGTTCTTCTTTGTTGTTTATTTTTTTATTGTCATGCTACACATACAATCTGGAAACATGAAACGCACAAGGTTAAAATCATGTTTTTGTTTTCATTTACAGGTCTATGATATGTGGAAGGAAACCAGAGCTCACAAAGAAAACCCAAATTTTTTGACAAATGTGCAATCTCACACTTGTAATCCACCCTACCCAGAAATCAAACCCTTGTTGATGTGAGGAGGCTGTGCTACCCTCTACAGATTTTCTCCCACCTGTTGCTTTGTTGCATATTTTCTATGCCTATTTTTATGATCTGTTTATAGCCTTCCCAGGATCTTCCAGCTGCACAACTGCACCGGCTTATAAGTTCTTTGTATGTATTTGGTGATCCCTTGTGTTTAGACCAAATGATTGGCCATCACCTGAAGTACTATAAAAGGGCCAGTCATTGCCATAGCAACGCTTTTGTCATGCATATGGAGTCATCTGGAAGCCAAAAATCTAAAACAAACACACACGCGCACACACACAGATACAGAGACAGACACAGAAATTTCCTGAGCTAATAGCAGCTACAGATTGGTGCACTCCATGTCAGTATGCATCAGAAGGAGAGAGATTTCAGCGAGTGATTAATATGCTTCTTCCATCTGGCAAAAGTCACCATTCATGTAATTAAAGAGGCCTTGCAGCTATTATTGGCAAGGGGAATAGAGGGGATTATTTACAATTTATTATTCTATAATTCCTCTCTGGCTGCATTCAGATTACCTCACACACACTATGGGGAAAATGTACAAGGTTAAGTTTTGACCCAAATTCACGGCTTAACAACGGATCAATTTGTAGGATTTATTTTAGCACAGTTATTATATGTACTTCAAATATAAACAGGATCATCTGCAATTATTCATGCTCTCTCAAGAGAGGTCACCCAAGAACTTCATTCAAAATGAGATAACTGCAACTCCCTCCTAGCTGGCCTTCCTATGTGCACCATAAAGTCTTTGCAACCAATATAAATCTTAGTTCTTAGTTACATTCATGATGTATTATTCCGTATCAATCCTTTCTGCACCCACTGCACCAATTTAATTTATTCATGAAATATACAATAACCCGCCACTATAGCTTTGAAAAGTTGGACCTCTTTTGCCATCAGAACTGCTTTAATTTTTAGTAAAATATATTCAACAGATATGGTATTTGGTATTCCTTGGTTATAACGTGTGGTTATTTGAGTTACAATTGCCTTTCTATCATTTCAAACCAGACTGTACATTCTCCTCTGGCCTCTCACATAAACAAGGCATTTACATCCACACAACTGCAGCTCACTGGATATTTTCTCTTTTTCTCTATAAACCCTAGAGATGGTTGCACATAAAAAGACTAGTAGTTTCTGAAATACTCTGACCAGACTGTCTGGCACTCAGACATGCCACTCAAAGTCACTTAAATAAATGTTAATTCCCATTCTAATTCTCAGTTTGCACTTCAGCGGGTTTTCTGACCAACACTAAATGCCTAAATGCATTGCGTTGTGGCTATGTGATTAGATATTTTTGTTATCAAGCAATTGAAAAGGTGTTCCTACTAAAGTCTTTTTATTGTTGTTTATTCTCAGGAAGGTTTGAAGGGACTGACTGCACACCACTGATGTTTAAGCTTTACCAAAAGCACAGATCAAGCAATTTTATTCGTGAACGAAAACAGCTTAATGCAACTTTGTTATTGCAACAATACTGACACAAACTGTGCTTGAGGGCCATCTTAATGTGCCATCATACTCTTACTCTAACCTATCTACCTCTCTCTCTCTCTCACTCTCTCCAGTAAACCTTTTTTTAAATTTGCACATCCTGGGTATGTACTATTCTATTCTATTCTATGCTCGCTGCCAGTTCTGGGCTGTAAAGTATGATAATCTGTCACATGGAATCCCAACATCATATTATCATTTGCAGTCATGGAATAAGACAATGGACAATATTAGGCACTTTACATAACAATAACGCTAGATAAGGTGCCACTTCAACATAGGGCACATACACACATTCACACATACATTTAATCACCAAGGGCCCCTTTGAGACACTAATTAAACATGTTTCTGTGTGGTTGCACAGGTTTTCTGAGGGTGCTCTGGCTGGCCCATGACCCTGCATGGATTATGAGGAAGATAATGAATGAATGAAAATCGATAATAAAATGAAAAAAAATAAGGCATCCTGGCCATCTCATCTGGTAGAGCACACAGTTCTGAAAATGCCTCAGCTATTTCCCATTGGCCTTTCCACCTTGGTTTGTTCCACTTTCTCTTATGCACCTTGATCCGCACCCAATCTCCTGGTTTCACCGATTCACAACGACGCTTGTCCTCGATTGTCTTCTCCTCGTTATCCTTGTCTCTTACCTGTTGATGTATACTCGAAATAAGTTCAGTTAGCGCTTTCATGTACTCATCCAATTCCTCTTCCCAGATTTCCACTGCATAGAAATTAATGCCAGAGGTAAGGCTTCAACCCAATTCAATTTAGATGAACCACAAATTTTGGTTTTCAATGTTTGATTCGCCCTTTCCATCAATCCTTGAGATTGTGGATAGTACACAGAACTAAATTTATGTTTAATCCCTAATGCGGCCTCCACCTCAGCGAATTTGTTCCACGAGGAAACACAGAATTTATGTCACGTGAGATCTAGTTTAAAGTTTCCACAGTCAGTGATGGTTTGGGGAGCTGTTTCATGGTCCATTGTGTTTTCTTAGGTCCAAGGTCAATGCAGTCATCTAAAAGGAAGTTTAAGCATACATCATGCTTCTTGCTGCTGATCAATTTTTGGGAGATGCTGATTTAATTTTCCAACAGGACTTGGCACCTGCAGACAGTACCAAAGCTACAAGTACCTGGTTAAAGGACCATGGTATCACTGTTTTAAATTGTTTAGAAAACTCGCCTTAAACCTATAGAAAATCCATGGGGTACTGTAAAGAAGATGCAATATGCCAGACCAACAATGCATAACAGCTGAAGGCGACTATCGGAGCAACCTTGGCTCTTATAACACCTGAGCAGTGCCATAGACTGATCTACATCATGCCACGGTGCATTGCTGCTGTAATTTGGGAAAAAGGAGCCCCAACTAAATATTGAGTGCTGTACATGTTAAAACGTTTTATGTTCATACTTTTCAGTTGGCCAGCATTTATAAAAATCTTTTTTTTATTAGTCTAAAGTAATATTAAAGATTTCTGAGATACTGAATTTGGGTTTTTAATTTGTTGTCAGTGATGATCATCAAAAAAAAAACCACTTGAAATATATCAGTTTGTGTGTAACGAATGTGTATAGTATACAATTATGGAATTACTGAAATAAATCAACTTTTTGATGATATACTAATTTTATAACCAGCACCTGTATATTATTAAATATTTCACGCTACCCATCTTTGTTCACCTCACCTATCTTTACCCCACCCATCTTTGTAAAGTGTGCCTGGGTGTCTTGAAAGAAACTATATAAGTTGAATGTATTTAGACACAACATATACAATTGAAATAATAAGTGAATGATGTAATACCATAGAGTTCTGCAGGAGTAGTGGTGCAGGAGTAGTTTTTCATCATGCATCATCAAAAGCTATAGAGCTATATCATAAAAAGTAGAGCCAATTTGGCAAATAGATTAAATTAATAACAAAAAAATAATTAATAAAAGTAATAAAAATAATAATAATTGCATTTATAAAGCATTTAGCATATAGGCCAGCAGGTAATCCAAAGACATTTTCTATTGTGTAAATGGGACAACACACTTCTAGACATGCTATTATTTTAAAACGTTCACAAGATTAAATTCAATAAAATTTTATTAATATAGAAATTTTTACAAAGAAAAATTGTCACAAAACTTTAAAACAGAATATCATCATGATGTTACTTTATGTTACTAGATCGTTAGGGTGGACCGGATCACATAACCTGGGTAACTATGTTTGCGGTGTTGAAAAATAAAAATAAAAAGATGAATATTGAAATACACAGAACGCACTGGATTCAAACACACAATCTGAGGGACTATAAAACAGCGTATTAACACACAAGGCTAGGCATGTAGTTCGGTGCACCACCACCATGTTGCCCATACATGGTTATAATGAGGAAAAAATAAAAGGGAAAGAAAAAAGAGTTAAGATAATTGACCCACCAGTGGCTTGGCTCAAATTGAGGAATTGCTTATCACAGTTCGGATAACTGGTGTCTTAAATACTTGCACCACAAAGGCAGGTGAGACTAAAAAAGGAAAGATAAGCATTCTGCTTTTAATTAATGATATTTTAAAATATTACACATTAAGCCATCACATTCTGATCGGATAAAGAATTTCAAAATAAAATAAAAGTGCCTCAAAGCGTAGGCTTGAAAAAAAACTGCCATCAAAGGATGGAGACAGAAAGAAGTGCTTGGACTGCTTCCTTAAATACAGGGAAAATGTGAGAAAATGGAGGAATGTGAGTTCAGAACACATTTCTCACCATCAGCAAATGTCTGCCAGAAAATAAGAGAGACTAGTCAAGTCAAGTCAGCTTAATTTATATAGAACATTTAAAAGACAGCTAGTGTCAATCAAAGTGATGCACAAGAAAATCCACGTAAAACACAAACAATAAAATAAAACAAGATTAACCAAACCTGGTAAGAATCCAGCACATACAACTTGCCAGACATATAATATTTAAAAATCATTAAATGCCTGAGAGAATAAATGTGTTTTTAGGTTTGACTTAAAAAAATGTCTGGTAGGGAATTCCCTTATGAGGGTTGGGAGACAGTTCCAGAGTTTTGGTGCAGCTGCAGAAAATGCCTGATCACCTTTGGTCTTCATCTGTAAACGTGGAAAGGCTAGAAGCAACTGGCTGGAAGATCTGAGGGATCGTAAGGTGGAATAGTAGCAGAGCAAATCAGAAATGTAGCATAGTGACAGGCATTGCAAAGCTTAACAAATGAATAATAAAACATTGTATTCAATTCTGTATTTTACTGGTAGCCAGTGTAGTGATGCAGATGTAATTACAGATGTAATACTCTCACGTTTATTTGTACCAGTAAGAAGTCTTGCAGCTGCATTTTGAACCAGCTGAAGACGTGTCAAGCTGGAATGACATATTTCCAGGTACAGCGAGTTGCAGTAATTAATAAGGGGCAGTAGAGTGGAGCAGGGCAGTAAGGCCTTGTGTAAGACAGGTGTCAAAATCTGGTAAAGTCCAGAGAAGTCCAGGTTCTGTTTATTCAGTACAAATTATTTATTTATCCATGTTATATTGCATCAGACCAACAACAACACAACAAACAAACAAACAAACAGCAGAGAGCAGCGGCAGACAAACACGCCAGCATTCGCTCAACCGGAACACTCAACAAGTCGTAATAGGGTGAAAAGTGGGTCCGTGTGCAAAGTGTAGCGATCATTCCGTTGGGACTAGCAAGGAGCAAAGATGCCATAGAGGGTGTTTTAAGGAAGAGGAATCTACATTAATATTTCTGCAATGTTCATGCCTCAGATTACATTAGTTTACTCATACAGCTTTGCAGCAATTTGGGCCAGTGTACCAGAGTCTCTAACATAAACTGTCATGTCAACAGGCTTAATCTATTTTTTGACTACCCTGAAAC
>JAOUQV010067627.1:0-17231 GCA_028565295.1 Aspidoras spilotus
TCACTACTCTCTTATAAACCTTTCCTTTCACTTTTGCTGCAACCCTTTTGTCACACATCACTTCTGACACTTTTCTCAATCCATTCCATCCTGCCTGTACTCTCTTCTTCACCTCTTTTCTACACTCGACATTCCTTTGACAGTTGATCCCAAGCTTTTCAGAGATGTGCAAAATGTGCAGGAAAAACATACCAGAAAGTAATATCTTTATTGTCTGCAGTACAGTATTTTTGCACATCACAATAGATACTTTTTAAATCATTTTGGAGAAAATTTTATTTATAAATGAGCAATTCATTAATAGATAATGAGTTCATGAGTGATATTGATATTAAATGATATTAAATAACAAGCATATTTTGAATATTTACAAGTTTTTGAAAACTTTAATCAAATATGAACAGATTATATACTATATGTGCTTCACATGCTTTACTGGTTGTGTGTGTGTGTGTGTTTGAGAGTTTGTGAGATTCTCTTACCTGAGCGGAGCTGTTTGATTCGGCCATTACTGCCATTTATGTCGACAGGGAGAAAGTCTTTAAACCAGAATATTTCAGGGTCAGGGTTTCCACTTGCTGCACATAGAATGGTGGCTGTGCGGGTCCTTTCCACCACCTTCAACTGAGGACCCATGTCTATGGTGGGAAAACCATGAGGGATCTGGTCCTCTGCATGTACACACAATCACACAACACACACAAACACACACACAGAGTAAGAGCAGGCTCTATAGCTGTGATTTCTTTAAATTTGAGCAACATTCAGAAAGTGGGATACAGGTAATATAGTATATAAGAGGTAACTACTGTATATTGTAAAACTTGCACATGTCTTAGGCACCATATTCAGTCTTTGCACTAATTTTATTAAATATGTCTATTTTTAAGAATTCTGAATTAATAAGTTGAATTTCCAAACATGTAAAGTATACATTTACTAAAAAAATCCTTAGAAAACACTTAAGAAACGTATTCTTAATCCTTAAAAAAGTGCTCTGTGAAAAGTTCCCTACATTGTTTATAACCACATCTAAAAGAAAATTGTCATACTAAAGGGGTCAATCGATATAAAATGCACGAGTTATTCCACAACATAGAAAAGCAATATTTTATGTAATCTGTATTGTATCTTCTAGTTATTTTTACCTAGTCGATATAACCCAAACCCGGTAATTATGGGGAAAGTACCTGGTATGCAATATGTAAGAAAGTATATGATACCAGAGATTACCAGATACAAGTTAACAAACATTTCACAGCTAATTCACACAAGAATGGTTACAAATACATTATACGTCCAACCATTATTATAAAAAATAAATACAAATGCTAAACTGTGCGTAAAATATTTTCTTTACTGAGGTTAACATTAGTAAGACAAGTAAATTGGCTTAGAAAAACAAAAAAATGTGTGTTTGTGTGTGTGTATTTGTGTGTGAAAAGCAAACAGAAGCAATCTCAAGGTGTGTTATCAGTCTTTCCCTGACAGCTGATAGTGTGGGAACATTTTCTTGGTGTAAACTGAGCTCAGTGAGCACATAACAAAAGAATGTAAAGAGTGCATTTAACACTATCATGCATCATATACAATGATGAATGTGCACTAATGACTAAAATGATATGGGGGCACCAATGGTTTTATTGTGACATGTTAATGTCACTGAATGTGAAAAGACAGAAATGCATCTTTGTATTCTTACAAATACATTTTCAATGCCAATATACACTCACAGTCACTTTATTAATTACACATTTCTAGTAAAAGGATGTACACCCTTTTGCCATCAGAATTGCCTTAATTTTTCATGGCATACGTTCAACAGAGATGGAATTCTTCATTCCTTGATTTAGTTACTGTTGTCTGTCTATCAAGTTGACTTTTTATATGCCCATTCTCCTTTGACCTCTCACATCAACAAGGAATTTTTGCCCAAACAACTTCTGCTGACTGAATCCCAGTAGATCAGCAGTTTTTGAAATAATCAGACCAACATGTATGGTACCAATAACCATGCCACCTTTCTTTCCCATTCTGTGAGTGTGAGTGTATAATGGATTTCTTCAGAAAAACAGTGGCCATGTAATCCATACCTACAAATTTTGCTATTCAAATAGAAAAAAAATGATCCAGTACATAAAAGGAGTACTTGTACATTGAATTATGACTGGATTAGAAAACCTGGAGGGTGGCACATGATCACTAATAAAGTGCCTCAGTTGGTGGTTACAAACAGTCAGCTTGTTTAATAAGGTGTTGGCTCTTATGGTAAGGTGTTTACTTGTCATCGAGTTTTGCAACTTTGGGTAAACAGGTTCGACTTCATTCATAGACATTTAATTGAAGACCGAAGGTATAGTACAAGTGTTTCAGCAACAGGCTGTCCACAAGGTTTAGGAGTGTGTTTGACCAGTCTTCTAGAAGCGCATTTGTGAGGTCACACACTGATGTTGGATGAGAAGGTCTGGCTCTGAGTCTTTGCTCTAATTCATCCTAAAGACGTTCTATCGGGTTAAGGTCAGGACTAAGGTTAAGGCCAGTCAAGTTCATCCACACTGGACTCCATGTCCATCCATGTCTTTATGGATCTTGCTTTGTGCACTGGTGCACAGTCATATTAGAGGAGGAAGGGGCGAGCTCCAAACTGTTCCACAAAGTTGGGAGCATGAAATTGTCCAAAATGTTTTGGTATGCTGAAGCATTTATACACCTGTGGCCATAGAAGTGATTGGAACACCTGATTCCAATAATTTTGATGGGTGAGCAAATACTTTTGGAAATATAGTGTATGAATCAAGAGTATCAGAACATCAACAAATATCTAGCAGAATGTCACACAGAAGCTGGCCATGTGTCATTTATATGTAATGTGAGCATTAAGCTACTCTATGAGCTAGCTATACAGAAATGTATGCTAAATCTTTTAAAGATAATATACATTTGTATATTTCTCTTTGTGTCTAATAGAACATTAACTCCACTTTGTGTGAATGCTGATGCAATGGCTCTGATTTGTGTATTTGTGTGTGTTTGTGAGTGACCTCAGTGAAATGGCCCTGTGATGAAGTAATAGCATTTAATGGGTGGGGTTCACAGCAGGTGCACACAGAGACTGAGTGTTAGTAGTAACTGGAGTATAGTGTTACAGCCAGCTTCAATAAACTGTACACTTCTCACAGTTCACCATTGTTTTAGGTTGTATAGCCGAGTGTGGGAGATGCTTGGAAACCCTCAATAAATGGCTTAAGGTAGGTAGAGACACACAGACTCCATAGACACAATGAAGAAAGAGGAACCGGGAGTTCCTAATCTCTCTAGCTCTCTCTGTCTCTCTCTCGCTCACATAAACACACAAAAATCTGTGCATTAAGTATGACAAACATGCATGCAGTTTATGTACAACACCATCCATTGTGAATAACTGCTTTTTCCTTCCTGTAAGTGTGTTGAAGCATTTTTCCATTGCACAATCCCTACAGTTCAGCACAGCATCAGAAATATTGAGCTGCCAAATCTGGTCCCAGGTAATTGGAAACAGGTAGTATTCTAGTCCTTGCTTACTAGCAGTGTCCAAGGAATCCAAATAGGCTATAAACATTGAAAATCGTTGATTAAACTCAGCGAATCAAAACTCACACTTGATGGAAACAGACCACCAACACTAAATTGATTCGGAATATCTGTCTCTCCTATTATTTCACAATAATTAACTGTAAGAAAGAGAACACGAAACAGTAAGCAGAGAGCTGTATTTGTGTGCGTGTGTGTGCATATGCAGACTGAGTAAATAATTTGAGTTAACTTTTTGAGTAAAAGCCACTTTGTGTGTGCATAAACAAAACAATATACTTCTTTAAAGTGTCCTTATGCAGTTTAATTTGCATTTGTTTTTGTCAGAGAACAACAGGTGCAACAAGGAACAAGAACACTATTTCTTATCTGTCTGAACTCATGTGCAAGCAAAGCTATGACAGGTCAGTTCAGCTGTACTGACATTGTTTTGCAATGTCACCGTATATATTTACTGGAAATGGAAGCACAAACATGGACCAGGGATAAAAATCATTTAGAGCTGAGCCGAGATGAGTAGGGACCATTCAGTGGAAAATGCTATATGTTGACTCAGTGCAATACAAATACTTATGGGGAACTTTTAATTAGGAACACCTGTACTCATTAATGGCACTTACATAATCAGCCATTCATGTGACAGACTGGTTTGTGCATATCTGTAACTGCTGATCTCCTGGGATTCTCACACAGTAGTCTCTTGAGTTTACTTATAATGCTTCAAAAAGTAAAAAAACATCCATTTTTTTCCTGTAGATGGAAATGTGTTTTTGATGAGAGAGGTCAATAGAAAAATGTCAGACTTGTTCAAGAAGAGAGAAAAGGCTACAGTCACTCAGTCTTTGTTGTGATGAGCAAAAAGCATTGTGGATTGGCTAAAACAGCAGAAAACCTTAAAAGGTTCCACTTCATTCAGCTACATAAATACAGTTAATATGATGCTGTAGTGGACACAGATTTACCAAAATTTAACAAAACCCACAGAATAATATGTGGACACCAGATCATCACACTAATAACCGAGCCTTCTCTAAATTGTTTTCTCACTGTTGTGACCACAAACTTGTGTACAATATCTTTATATGCTGTGGAATGATGGTGCAACCATTAAATATATGTCCCAAACAGCACTGCCCATAACAATGCTGGAAAATACAGCGCTCCGAACTACAATGAATAACTTAAAAAAATAGAAATTGTTGTAAGGTGACTACTAGTCATGTTTCACTTTTGTCAGTTAAATAGAGTTAAGGCAAAGCTGCATCAGGCACAGATTCAGGAAAACTAAACAATGTGTGCGTGTGAATGCTTGTTGTATGTTTCACCCAGGCACATTTAACAATCACACAAAAGATGTACTGTGTCCAATCCTACTAAATCGTGGCCCAGTCCACCTACTAGTAAAATGAACAATGCTATGTCAAATGTTCTTAAGCACAGTTCAGATTGCGTAGTGCGAGAATGCCTTTAGTCACCAACAACATGAATCCACTGACCCAACCTGCCTAGGTTGGTTTGTGAAGTGTTTGTGAAGTACATTTCTGTCTTTTCACATCCAGTGACATTAAAGACATTGGAGTACTGACAGGACCGGTTGTGAGTTCAAATCCCAATGCCAAACAATTTCTTAACCATCATACAACTTCTCAACTTCTCAGTTGTATGAAGTGATAAAGGTAGATCACTCTGGATAAGAGAATCTGCCAAATACCATCAATGTAATTAAATTTATTTTTATGATAAGGCAACATGTCACAAAAGTCAGCTTATCCTGGTTTCTGGTCAACATACACAAATAAAACACATTTAAGATGTGGAATAATAAGAAATTTAGAATCAAAGTGTGCCTCCGAAATGAACTGCATTATACAATCATGTCTGAGGCTGTTTTGAGAGAATGGTTCATCCTGTTAAGTATTAATCTAGTGTCGGTAGAAAAAAAGTAAAAAAGCAAAGAGTGTTTGAATTAAAACGAAAATGGTAGTCTCTACTCTATAACCACTCAGCACACAGCTTCTGGATGCATTTGAGTGTGTGTTTGTGGGTGTGTGTTGGTGCATGGAGGGTAATCTGTGATTCCAGACAGATAGAAATTAAAGTGTCAGACGGTGTTAAAAAATGTATAGACTAGTAACAGAGCATCAGAAATGTAGTATAATTAAGGACTGTAAAATTGACCTTTCATTTTGATAATTAATCGCAGAATAAATAATTGTGTTCCCTATTGCACTTTGACCTGGTGCACCATTAAGAATTATATAACATGACATGATAGATTCAAATAAAACATGGTTCAAATATGTTTAAAACATCTACACTAGATTGAACAGGCTATAGGAGCATTGCGCTCTGTATGTATTAGTAATGGTTTGCTCAATTCCCTTTGTAACTGTTCAATGAGGAAATTTAGTTTTGGTGAAATTTACAAACTGAAAACACATTGAAACAAGAAAAGTATTTTGGTGGAGAGATAAACAGTGAGAGACTGGCACACATATTACAGTGTTTTTGTTGTAATACTGATGCCTAGGGTTCAAAATATAAATCATCTGTCAAACAGAGTGTATCAGTCACATTCTGGAATGTCAGAAATGAACAGATGCTGTGTATAAATCTGTAACCATGGTGAAAGACATATAAAAGAGAGATTTTGATAAACAAATTTAGATTGATGCAAACAATTCTAAAAAAGGACAAAGTACATATTGTAAATAAAAATAGAATGCAATAATGTGGAACATTCAAAAGTCCATATTTAGTTAAATAAGAACATATATGTTCAAACTTAAAGGATTTATCATTTTCGTGACAACACATTTCAAAAAAAGTTGGGACAAGTCCATGTTTACCACTGTGAGACATCCCCTTTTCTTTTTACAACAGTCTCAAGTTGCTCAAGTTGAGGCATAGGAACCCATTCTTGTCTAATGTAGGATTATACATCAGGGAAGTGGTGTCATTAGGACTAAAAAGGAGAAAGTTGTTATCAGTGCTCGGTTCAAAAACCTGCATCTCAGTTCAAAAACCTGCACCTGCATCAACTAATTGGGTTGCATTAGTGTGTGTGGCATAGGCAGCTTATACATCTGGAATGACACCGTCAATGCTGAAAGGTTCATCCAGGTTCTAGAGCAACATATGCTCCCATCCAGACTACGTCTCTTTCAGGGAAGACCTTGCATTTTCTAACATGATAATGCCAAACCACATACCACATCAATTACAGCTGTGTAGAAGAAGAGTCTGGTTATTGATCTGACCAGCCTGCAAATCTTTCACCCATAGAAAACATATGGAGCATCATAAAATGGAAGATAGGACAAAAAAGATCTAAGACAGTTGAGCAACTAGAATGCTACATTAGACAAGAATGGGTTAACATTCCTATCCCTCAACTTGAGTAACTTGTCTCCTCAGTTCCAAGACATTTACAGACTGTTGTAAAGAGAAAAAGGGCCTTTGTCACAACTTTTTTGAGATGTGTTGTTGTCACAAAATTAAAAATCATCTAATTTTTCTTTTTAAATGATGCATTTTCTCAGTTTAAACATTTGATATGACATATATTCTGAATAAAATAAGGAATTTTGAAACTTCCACATCATTGCAGTCCATTTTTATTTATAATATGTACTTTGTCCCAAGTTTTTTGGAATTGGGTTTGTAATATGATGTTTAATTAAGTTCACTGTTACAAAAAACTTTTATGTAATATGTTAAAATATTTATGTAATATGATTGTAAACTTGAGGTATATTTAATTGAAGTTATCACAGAATGTTTGGTATTAGGATCTTTGATGTTACAATAAAGAATATACAGAGGATATAGTCAACTAAAGCTTCTTATCACATGTGTTGAATGTTAGGCTTCTAAATCAGAGCTACAGCGTTTAACTGCTCTTTGTTTGGAAACTGTTAAATGCATTTTTATTCCCTATATTTTAAATTCTATCTGATGAATCAGACAGCCATGATGAAAGCTGCTAATTGCCGAATTTTCACTTATACTTTCAGTAACCAATGACAGATTACAAGCAGAAAGGGAGTGATGTCCCTTTCAAGGAAAAATAACTGAGAAATAAACTTATTTAATTATTTTAAATACGATTCTTTTATTGTACTAATGTTGTATATGTTGCACATGTTTTTTCCAGTTTCAACAGTTTCCTAACACATTCCAAAGTCATGCATAATAGGTTAGGTGTCTTTAAATTACGCGTTAGTGTGGAAACGTGTGAGTGACTATGTGGGCCCTACAATAGATTGGTGCCTTGTCTAGAGTTGCTACTCCACTCACGCCCAGTTGCCGTGTGGGCACCGGCTGGACCACAACTCCATGTGCATTAAGCAGAAAAGAAAATGAATGAATCAGTTATTATTATTATTATTATTATTATTATTATTATTATTATTATTATCAGCTGAGGTCTGTCCTCTCTGATGCACTTATACTTAGTTGATACCACCAGTTTATTATAATCAGTGTATTTTACTTCATACCATTAAAGCGACTGACATAAAAAGACATGAGAAATGGGAGAAACAAGAGCATTAAAAATCATAAAGTGGAAATGAGAGAATGAAAACTTATGCAAGAATAAGATAATGAGAGAAAGAGTAGGGGGAGAAAGAGAAGAGAAAATGTAGATATGGGTCTTTCTTTCTGAAATTCTACCCATGTCTGTGCATATAACTCAGGTATTTACTGCTACATTGCACACATCCTAGCCTTTATAGTCACATTTTATTGAAATGTTATTATAATTAAATCCTTTCTGGAAGAATTCACTGCTTTATGAAAAACAGAGACCTGAGAATCCCAGAGAAAATTTGAGATTCTACAGAACATGTCCCTGACAAGCTCTCTTGCCTCTCAGGGTCCATTATGCTAATGCAGGCATGTATGCTAGTGGGTGTTTCTGATTATCATATTCATAGAATCTGGATTTATTGATGAGAGTAAAAGTGTAGGTGCTTCCATATCTTTTTCTACTTACAAATTTCTGGTGAATTTGTGGGCACAGTTTTTGTGGAATTGCTACAGTTAGAAAGCTATTTAGTGCAGATTTTGAATATGAAACAATGGACCACAATTCAATCTTGTTTTCACTTTAGTCAGATCTAGATAGATGGCAAGCTTTTAAAACGCCTAAGAGAAAAGCAGCTGTTTGAAAAGCATACCAGTTCACATATATTTTGAGAAATTTGCTGATAACGATATTAACTAATGGTCACGCTAAGATGTACCTGTTAGCACACTTCAGCAAATGTTTTGCTAAAATAAGAAAGATGAATGTCACATAATTGTGAAATTTACTCTCTCACCCTACTATGGTGGTATTCTGTTTTTCTCAATCTAAGCAATGGCAAAAGCAGACATGGCAGAGACAGCATTATGGCATGTTAGCCACCTTTCTGAATGCTCTGGAGAAAAGAACAGAGTGTGGGAGGACTCATGCTTTACTTCTGCCGGGAATGAAACACAACGTTCCTCCTGTCAGGTCTTACCGCTGCCTCAGCTGAATACACGTTCACACACACTCACTTGCACTGCTGAGTTTTCAGGCTGCTGAGATAAATAAAAAGTGACAGCTTGCAGCAACCTGTTTTATGCAAATGGTTAAAATAGTGTACAATAAAACCTGTACGGATATACATAAGACATAATAAAGACTGATGGAAGAAATGTCTATTCCAGTCTCCTTTAAACTGTGTGTGTTTCATTTATATTGACAATTTTATTTTGTTACTCATATACTTATGCATATTAGACATTAGAGGTTGCATAATACCAGTCAAATAATACATTCAGTAGTCAGAGCCATGAAGATGCTTTTGCCAGGTGATGTGATATAAATGTGAAACAGTAAAGAAGAGGGAAAGAATGCAGGGAAAGAATTGGTGATGGTGTTGACAAGAGAGAAACAGATTTTGTGGATGTAGCAAACCAAAATCTGTAAAGTAACAAGGAACTAGTTTAGTCAGACACACAGATGATCATCTGCAGTCATGCACATCATACACAATTATCTTGCCAATACTGAACAGAAAACAGGTAACTGACATATGTATAGAGACTTAAATGTGCCATGTCTCTATCAGTACACAGTGAGGACAGATGGCATACTCCACAGCCCCTAGATGGAACCTAAATATCATGTAAGTCAAATATTTAAACAGTATGTGCATACAGACATGCAGTACCAGTGCAAGAAGATGACCTGTATCCAAAAAGTTTAAAAGCTAGGGTCATAAATACACAAACAATTCATGAAAAGTATGACTCAGGTGAAGCAATAATCACAGGAAGTAACAAGGTAAATGTCTTAAAAAGACAACACACTGACTGACAGTGTACTGAAAACATGGACTTTCACAAGGAAGCATGTCAAACTACATTCATGTAGATCTGATCACCACAGCAGCCATGGCAGCAACCCAGCCTTCATTTTATAATGCGTGCCCTCAAATTAATGATTTAAAATGATTACCCTAAAAATGATTACCACTCAAATTGGATCTTTGCAGTCTTGGTATGGCTGAATATTACAACCCTAAATCAAACGAATTTGAGATGGTATGAATGCAAATAAAACAAAACTTTAGTGTGACTTACATTCACTCTGACTTATATTTAATTGCAGACAGTATGGGTGATTTTGTTTTTCTGGTTAATTTATGTTTAACAAAGCAATGTTAAACACTTAAAACTATTTGGAGTGAAATATGCAAATCTCTTCCAATCTTAAATGAAAAACAATGTATTTAAAGATATACTTAGGTTTCTAATTTGTTTGCTGATAAACTGAGGATTCTCTGCAAATCTTTGCTCAACCTTTTGTGCATAATGTTTTAAAACCAATCATTGAACATGTTACAAGCATTAAATAAAGGAATGTATTATCAATAAATTAAAATCAAGTTGCGCCAAAATAAAAAAAACTATATCTATGCTTCATACTATCTTCACTGAAATAGAATTCAGAGCAAATGTAAGACACACTGGAATTTTTTTATATTCTATACTCTCCCAAGTTTTGTTTCTCATTTTAGATTTTACAAAAAAATGTGATTATTCGACACAGTCCTACAATCAGAAACAGAAACATTTCAAGTGAGCCCTGTACCCACTGACACTGCATCAGTCTCTCGTCAATGTTTTCTAATCGGCTCGATGAACCGATCTGATGAGCTTTTAGTGACTTTCAGAGTCAAGAGTCAGCACACGCACACACCCACCCACACACACATATACACACACACAAACACAAACACATACACTTGCACACTCTAAGTGTCAGATGCTGTTTCACACTCCATCTAACACACAACAGTGGGAGAATTTTCTCTAATAGCCCTTAATACACCCCAGGCTGATCCTTCATGCACACACACAGTGACAGGTGACTAAAGACTTTAGCAGACTATCATTGACAGTTCAAGAGTTTCCCACGTGGCCTGCGGCTCTTGGTGTGTGTTGCATAATATGGGATTCTCATGGGTCTTGGGAGACATACATCTTCACGCTCTGAAAGATGATGCTGTTTTGTTCTGCAGCGTGGATTCATTCCAAATAAAAACCGATGGTGAAGTAGTGAGCGAGACAAATTGTTGACAAATAAATGCTACACAATGACAAGAAAAGTCTCATGTAAAACATTATGGTTAAAGAACCATGTCTATGAAATGTTTGTGTCTGTTTTATTACATTAGGAACGAAAGCGTTTGGTAATTGACAAACATTTTTTATTGTGTTACTGATTAAATAACGTATTGGATCACAAAATGATGACGCAACAACTTGGATGGTTAAACATCACAATGTGGATTAGATTAAAAGGGGCCAGACTGCTACAAGTGAGAGAAGGGCATTGGAGGAAGCTGACTTATCCGTGCAGCTAACCATTATGAATGTATGATGGCATATGACATGACATGACAGAGCTGCATTAATTTAAAAAAAGTAAGCAAAAGAAAGTAAGACAAGATGTACACTGGATAAGATGTTACACTGCTAAAGTGATATCTGCACCAGGCTTCATTTTACATTCTTCCTGGCTGAACCCTGACCGGCAATTCCCTGAATGATAATTGCTTCCCAGCCATGTAAACAATGAACAATTAACATGGCTAAAGAAAAAAGGGAAACTGATCCCGGATTAACAAATATTTCACATTCTTTGTGAAACTTCATATCCACAAACACTGCATTGAAACAAGTTGGATTAATCCTCAGGTTTCCTCAGCTTAGCCTCAAATCACATTCTGAGGCTTGGTTTATCTTGTAATCTTAATAATACAACATCACAGCACCGACTTGAATAAATGGGTTTGGACATGAACAGTACACAATAGGACATAATTTTGCTTCCATAAATAACCTTTCTGTCTACGAAAGACAAACCATTTTTGTTTAAGCCACAATCAGCATTAGGATCATTTTCATCAGAAATATTTTCAACACAATAGTAGCATTAGGGTGGAAAATATCTTATTCCGTTTTGGCTTGAGATCCTTAATTCAGAAGCTTTTATACTTAAAATTAAAGGTGCTTATATTGCATCATTGCAAAATATTAAAGGAAAAGAGGTATTTATGCATAATTTATTTATTATAATAATTCTGTAAACATAGAAATATGCTCGAAGTGTGTTAAAGGTTAAGAAAGACAGAATAAGACAAAAAGAAGGATGAACTAAAAAGCAATTAGCAGGATTAATGGGTTGTTTAATATCCCTCTATATATGTTGTTGCTCTTTTATTAAAACCCCCACTCTTCCTGGAAGGCATTCCAGTACATTTTTAGCCACAGTAGCATTAGTGAGGTCAGGTATTGATGTTGGGAAAAAATACTTGGTTTTGCACTCTGCTTTTTTGGTTTTGCAATTCATCACAAAGGTGTACAATGGGTCACTGTGCAGTCTACTCATTTCCTCTCACACCAAACTTCAGAATCTTGTATTTATGGTTCCTGCCTGGTATACAGGAACATTGTCTTATTAGGACATTATTTCTTGTAAGTTTCAGTGAACGGAAATTGTACAACTACAACATAACCACGCAGTTGACCTTAAACTTACTTCTGTTTTTGCACTGTTCGTATTTATTGTTCTGTACTGTTGTGTATTTCTTGTTTGTACTGTCCTGTATTTATTGTTTGTACTGTGTTTACTGTTTGCACTAGTGCACTTTAATGGTGTGTTTAGCACCTTGGTCTGGAGGAACGTTGTTTCGTTTCACTGTGTACTGTAACACTGTATATGGCTGAAATGACAATGAATGAGACTTGAGACTTGAGTTGTGTGCTTTCAACTATAGCAAGTGGTTAAAGAAGTTCTAATTGCATAAATTTAGCTTTGTTCTTATACTTGTTCTTTTTCACCCTTCACACTTTACCTCTGGTTTGCTAAATGCAGAATCAGAAGCAGATTTATTGACCATATAAAATATATTATATAAAAATTTTTCTAAAGCTGAATCGTGACAATACTGGAAAACTATGATGTAGGACTGGGAACAACTGGAATGTGTCTTAGCACAAGTCTCTGTAATTGTGCTGGAGTATAGCTTATACGAAATTGGGAAGCTTAGTAGGTTTATGCTTATCCGACTGAGCACATCTGTACAGTTATGGTGATGGTGTGAAAGTGAAAGTGAAACATTTTGCCACTATGTTTTGCACACAGCGGAATTAGTCCTCTGCATTTAACCCATCCGTACAGTGAAACACACAAATACACATACACAGATGAAGTGAGCACACGTGTCCGGAGCAGTGAGCAGCCAGCACCACGCCCGGGGGGTTAAATGCAGAGGACCAATTCGCTACAGAATTACTCCTAGCTGTTTATTTGGGTTTAAATCTGATTAGTGTGTAAGGTCAGAACATCAATTACATACATTTTGCCCAGTGAATGTGTAAGGAAAGATCATGGAAAAGCCCGCACCCATGGAAATGTTTTATAAAAGGTTAAAACTGATCAGTCAGACGAATATCATAGTGTGTTGCAGTGATGTTTTATTCTAAGAGGCAAATCATGACACCAAAAATCTGAAAGATTAGCATATATTAATGTTTATAGTATAGTATAGTAATGTTTATAGTTTATAGTATATATAAACATATACTAATCTGTAGTGTATATAAACATTTACTGAACAAAATTTTATTTATGTATTTAGCATTATGTTACGCACACAAGACTTGATTCATGACAAATGCTAGTTTATATTGATTACACAAGTCAGGTGAAAGGGGGATTTTATATCTTATAGTATGGAAATGTTGGAGGACACCAGTGCACTCACGGGAGATCTTTCTACCTAAGAAAACAAGGCTATATATTGCATTACCTTTCTGACCTTTGAACAAAGCAGCTGATATAAATGAAATATATTTTCTTGCACTCACTAGTTGTACTTAACTATATTTCTATTAAATGTACTTGTGTACAGTATATTACACTTAATTTACTAACCATTTTGTTAATAGGAGGGAGAATGAGACAAAATGATATAAAGAATGTGAGTTTAAGTGTGTGGATTGACGGACACAGTAATGGACTGACATAATACAGAAAATGAGCATACACTCTCCAATGTCATGACACACATCAAAGAAAGAATATTTGGTAAACAAATTATTGTAATTAAAAGAATAAATAACCCTGTTTTAATTTCTTCTTTATCAGATTCCAGATTTCTGTAGGGGCTGTGTGTGTGTGTGAGGGTGAGAGAGAGAGAGAGTGCATGCATATGTGTGTGTAAAAGAGGGCTGTTTAGTGGAAGATAAAAAGGCATGTTACACTCACACACAAAAACACAGACGTACATAAACATGCGCACACACTTATCATTTCTGACAGGACATCTGCAATCATGCTGCAAACGACCTTCATACCTCACACAGAGCAAATGGTTATGCCAATGAGGTGACAGAATAATGATATCAGATACTGATGGTTTTATGTCTCTAATATCTCAGAGCACATGGTGTTTTGCGCTAGAGCTACTGCAGCTAATGTGGCTAACGTAAATAAAGTCAATAACACCCAGAACCTTTTCTGTGTCTACCCTAAAGGCATTCGTTTGTTCTCCCATGTCACACAAGCATGCTAAAGAAGTTTATAACAGCTTTACTATAAAAAAAAAAAAAATGTAAGTATGAGTACCCGATGAGCTGTCGCTGCACTTTTGCTAAACTGTTTACTTGCAGATAAATAATGTGGATTGAAACAAGTATACAATGCTCACTAATGGCCCGCAGCTGCTCACTTCTGCTCATATCAAATGTGATGTATGTAATTGATCTGGAGAAGGACGTCTGCCAAATGCCATAAATATTCTGCTATGTTTAAGGATGAGATTGATTTCTGTAATGTTAGCTATATTAGACTTGTAACTCTTTAATCAAATATGACTTCCATACAAGTCTTCTGAGATTCTGAACATTTCATTTTTACTGACTTGGTTCTTTAGGATTACAATTAAGTTACGCTACAACTTCAGTTATATTTGAATACACTCACATTCTTATTGTCATTGAGTATTAAGTAATATTATGACGTCCCCATACATTGTAGTGCATTACTAACTTAACCACATCACAGCACAACATGACACAGAGGAAAAAGGCAATTTTAATTTGACAGCTCCCGTCCCGTATTCCAATCACAACCTCATTGGCCAATAACGCGCAATTCTCGAACCGAAAGTAAAAAACCTTTAGTTTCTTTCCCCTGTCCTTACTCTTTTGAAACATGTTGCAAGCATCAAATTTACAATTAGTGAATATTTACAAAAAATAAAAATAAAGTCTTTACACTTCAAAGACATGATATAACGTCATATATCATGTCTTTGTGGTGTATTCAGTTGAATATGGCTTGAAAAGTACTTGTACTAGGGTTGTACAATAAAATACTAGACATAACAAAACACTACATGATAATGATGTGCTATGTTGTGTGTTATATTTTATTGTGTAGGGCTGTGTGCTGTGCTGTGCAATGTTGTGTGTCTTATTTTATTTTGTAGCATTGTGTACTGTGTGTATTGTATGTTATTTTGTACTGTTTTTTGGATAAGATTATCTGATGTAATTATTATGACTGCCGGAACATTTTGGTGAAAGGGCAAACCGTTGCACTTTTTTTCATTACTGAGTTAAAGGTTCGGGTTAGTGTTAGCATTAATTAGCAGCAGTAGTGATTATATCAGTGGAAATTCCTCATAGGTCTCGCAAGACAAACCTGTGTGTGTGAGTGTGTGTTGAGTGTGTGTATAAGAAAGCTAATGATCGAAAGTGTAATTTCATTAAAGCCCTGTTTATTTTAGTTAGTCTCATAGTTTCTTATGAAAGTAAAGATAAATTTTCCAAGCAGCCACGATTAGATATTTGATTAGACATAAAAGTAGAAATCTTATTTAAGTAAACAAAAAAATAAAGTTTGCTTACTGTTACAATAAAGAATAAGCACCAATTACTACAATACACTAACAATATACTGTTAGCCTCTTAGATGTTTAGCCCATTCCTATTTAAACAGTGAAACGGCCAATTTACATTTACGTACCAGATATAACCTTATAAAGCGCTATATATATATATATTATTCATTCATTTCATTATATACATACTTAATATTCTTATTATAATATACAGACCCAATTCCAAAAAAGTTGGGACAAAGTACAAACTGTAAATAAAAATGGAATGCAATAATTTACAAATGTCAAAAACTAACATTGTATTTGCAATAGAAAATATACAACATATCAGATTTTAAAAGTGAGACATTTAAAAATTACATGCCAAATATTGGCTCATGACAGCAACACATCTCAAAAATGTTGACGGCAATAAGAGTCTGGAAAACCCAAATCCAAATTGCAACTAATTAGGGCAATAGGTCATTAAAATGACTGGGTATAAAAAGAGCATCTTGGAGTGGCAGCGACTTTTAGAAGTAAGGATGGAAAGAGAGATGTAAAATTGCAAAGAGTTTGAACATATCATCCCCTACATTGCAAAATATCATCAAAAGATACAGAGAATTTGGAAGAATCTCTGTGCGAAATGGTCAAGACTGGAAAACCATACTGGGTGCCCATGATCTTCTGGCACTTGCTTTAGGTTTAGACGGCAGTGCATTTGCTGCATCATAAAACGGAGGATTCAACAAAAAATACCTAAGAGAGTTAAGCAACTAGAATCATACATTGGATAAAAATGGGTTAACATTCCTATGCCTCAACTTGAGCAACTTGTTGCCTCAGTCCCTAGACATTTACAGACTGTTGTAAAAAGAAAAGGCAATGTGTAAAATGGCTTTGTCAAAATGTTAAATCACCTATTTTTTCTCTTTAAATGATACATTTTCTCAGTTTAAACATTTGATATGTCATCTATGTTCTATTCTAAATAAAATATGACATTTTTAAATTTCCACATCATTGCATTTCATTTTTATTTACTATTTGTACTTTGTCTAATTTTCTTAAACAGTATGGCTTTGATTGGTCACCAAAACTACTTTGTTACCATTACCATTACCGAACAGTTGAAAATATTTACAAACTAAAACACCTGTCATTTTAGTGTGGGAGGTTTCATGGCTAAATTGAACAAACCTGGTGGCCAATCTTCATTAATTGCAC
>JAOUQV010068121.1:0-17225 GCA_028565295.1 Aspidoras spilotus
GAATTGATGCTGTATTGGCCGCAAAAGGAGGCCCTACACCATACTAATAAATTATTGTGGTCTAAAACCAGGTGTTTTTGTTTCATTGTCTAACCCGTGTATGTACCTAGCTACCTACACATACCTAAGTAATGACTGTCTGAGTTTTCTCTAAACTGTGTGTATTCTTCTAGCAACTTCTTGCTTACCTAACTGCAAATAAAAATGTTGTGTAGCACTGCTAGCACTGCTGAAAGATGACAGCTAACTTTCCTCTATCAACACTGCAAAGGAAATCACCACCAGCAGCCATGTCTTTGGCAATGCCTGGAAAAAGCAGATGCAATCATGAAAATCATTAGTGACACCTCCCACTCAGTTAATTACCAGTTTTAAAAATCACTAACAGGAAAGTGATTGCACTCACTGATTATATTAAAAAAATCGACAGCATTGAAACAGCTTCATCTCACTAGCAATTACTGTTATTATTCAGGCTGGCTAGGCTGCAATCAGTAATCAATACGATGCGGACCTTGCATTAAGCAACCTCTTGCTCTAAGTCTTATAGTATATACTTGTAACAATACAATATAATATACAGTACAGTACATGTTATAATATAAATAGCATTCCTGGTTTCTGTGCTAGCAATTGTATCCTCCTCTTATAATAATATTAATAATAATTCACAAAAACTCATTTTAAACATGTATTAAATCGAAACTTAATAGAATATAATTATGTAAATATGGTTACTGCAGGTACATTAAGTCAAAAAATGTGTTTTCACTATATGAAACCCTAGATGAGCTACAGGAATGCATCATTAAAGTTAGTGAAAAGTATGGTCCAAGCTAGAGTATCTCATCAATATGTCCTCTGAGCGTTACCTGCGGCCATCTTGTGTTGTTGTCACTCCATCGTAGGGAACACATACTCACATACTAAGGGCAAATTAGAGGCACCAACTTTGGGCTGCAGAGAAAACTCGCATAGAAACAGGAAGGACAAGCAAACTCCACACAAAAAGGACCCAGGACACCCCATCTGGGGTCAGCCAGTCTAATGTATGTGCATGTGTGTGTTTGAGAGAAGGAGAAATCTGGAATTGCATCCTCTGAACAAATGGCCATAACCCTGTGTGGATTAAGCAGAAGATAAATGTACATAAGGATTTTTTCTCAAATTTAACATGGAGGTCTCCAGGGAATTTAAAAAGAGTTTGTCATAAACCAAAATCATTATGGCTTAATAGCGAATTTGTCAATCAATTAATATTTTTGCTCTATCTATACATTTTAGTTTAAATGAAGTTTCTAGGTGAAAGAACAAAAATTTTGAGTGTTGTGAAATTTTTAGTTTCTATTAATGGCATCCTGCTAGTTATATATAAAGAGTAATGAAGAGTGAATGAACAAAGTAGTCATGAGGGGTCAAGCTGGGCCAAATTTCGTGTTTGTATCTTGAAAAATGTCTGTGGAACAATGTTAAGTTAATGGGAATTTAGTGCACAAAAACAGGGGCACCCGGCCCGAGATATCTCTTAGATGTATGACTTCTCCTGAACGTACTGGACGTTTTGGCTTTTGTCCTGTGTCTGAGAAAAACTGTTGTAGTTTGTTGTAGCCATCTTCAATATCGATAGCCATATTGACCTCAGGAACAAGATTATACACAAGTTTCACATTTTATACTAATGTCACATACATATACATACACAAGTATTTTCCAATTTAGTTAACATGCATGTCTTTGAACTGTGGGAGAAAACCGGAGCACCTGGAGTAAACCCACTCAGGATTGTGGGTGACCACACACACCCATTACACACACTCTTTAACCTTCTGCCGTCTGGAAAAAGGTATCAAAGCATTCGAGCCCTCACATCCAGACTCTGCAACAGTTTCTTCCCTCAGGCGATCAGACTCCTCAACAATCGGAGTCTGAACTGAACATACACACACACACACACACCCACTCCCTACCTCACTCACTACCTCATATAGCACAATGACACTTTTATAAAATTACAGTCCCCTCCCACACATGTCCCCTGTACTTACTAATGTTTTGCACTGTTTGTATTTATTGTTCTGTATTGTTTGTATTTATTGTTCTGCATTGTTCATATTTATTGTTTGTACTGTATTGGTTGTAATGTTTGCACTAGTGCACTTTAATGTTGTATGTAATACTGTATATGGATGAAATGACAATAAAACTACTTAAGACTTGAGATAGAACATGCAAACTCCACGCATAAATTCTCAGGTCAATCACTATCCACTGCACCACCATGCCGCCCAAACTGCTGTAGTTGAATGTTACCAAGAATTTGTGGAATAGTAATAAAATTTAAAACCAGTATGGATAATTAACTTTACTTTTTTGCTTCCTTGAGGTGTCTTTGAGGTGAGATAACTATTTCTACACAATGAATGCTTTTTGCACATCTATTTGTCAGAAAGCAAGTATCTGGCATTACACTGTACACATGGACACACTGAGATGCTGACAGATGTTGGCATGCTGGTGTTATTGCTGCAGTAAATCCTTCAAAAGTTCATTTCGGCAAGACTTGCAACACATCCGAGTTGTTTTGGTTTAGTTTCAGACAGAAAAATTATAAGAATCTGATGACAGCACATGCAATTGAGAAGTCTGGAAACTTATACTGGCCCATTGTCCTGTACAATATTGTCTAAAGCAATAAACAGTATGTTAATAATAACTGCAGATACTTGAGTTATGTTGTATTTCATTACTCCAATACATGGTATAGGAATTTATGATTTTTTAATTTGAACAGCTATGAGGCATTTTTAAAGGTAGTACACGGTAGTACACTTGCTTTTGTATGCGTGACTTTTCTCTGCAAAAATATCTCTGTGATTACTTTCTATAGCGTATATGTCTGCACTTCCTTCATGTAGCTTACCAACATGGCCGATATGTGAACATTTAAAACATAATTCATACATGAAAACATTTATGATCGGTTTATGTTAAGATCACTGATAACTGACATGGACCCCTTTATGATTAACTTGGCATAATTCTGTGTATGCAGAAGAAAATGTCTGATTGTCTATGTGAATGTATAAGGATTTTGAGCATATTGCTTTGCATTGAGTGGATTCTCCCTCAGTCAGTCACACACTTTAACCTCACCCCATATAAAACAATGTTTCATTCGACCATGCAACACAATATATTTCTAATCTTTTATTGTCCAATATTGGTGAGCTTTTGGTGAGGGTGTATTTTAGCTTCAGACTGTTCTTAACTGACAGGAGTGGCCCCCAGTATGACCCTCGACTTTTGCAGCCCATCTGCTTGCAAGTTCTGTTTCTGCATGCCTTAGTTGTAACAAGTGGCTAGTTGAAATACTGTTGCCTGTCTATCAGGTCAAAACAGAATGTTAATTCTCCTCTGACCTCTAAGGCCCTAAGCACTCCATGCCAATTCTGTGGCTGGAAACTATTCGCTTCTTGTTTGTAACAGTCTGAAAGCTGAATGGTGACAGTGGCAAGAAAAAACTCCCGGAATTGGTAAGAGGGAGAAACCAAGCTCAGAATGAAAATGGGAGGTAACAGATTAACAATGTAAAATGACCCCCGAAACACAATTACAATGTGGAGACAATTACAAGTTTATTTTAGCACACTCAAAAAACCAAAACCACAGAGTGTTGGGATTAACAACAACACAGGATGGCCGCAGGCAACACTCAGAGGATATGACTATAAGTAACTTGGGCAGGGGATCCACAAAACTTTGGCTCTGAATAGTTTTGTAAAACATGCACAAGAACACAAAACATGAGCATGGGTTATTCAACAGAGATGTAAGGACATGAGCAAACATAGATATAGGTAAATACCAGGCTAACAGTGCTAATGGCTAATATAAGCATAGTACATAAAGCACACAAGAGAACATAGAAACAGATATAGAAACTGTGAGCATATAATTTTGTATTGACCCATAGGCACAAGGGGCCAACTCTGGGAGCCTTTCTTTCTCCCCCTGGGCCTACCGTATTTATGAGGAGCTGGTTTTTGGGGGTACCTTTTATGAAAGTCCTGCATGAGCATAGGATCCAGAACTTCTTCAGCCATGACCCAACTGTTATCCTATGGACTGTATCCCTCCCAGGCAACCAGGTATTGAAGCTTTCTCAAACATCACCGGTAAAATCAAGTTAAGTATCTGGCCCAATCCTGGGGTCTATGCTGACAGAACATCCTGAGAAATTTTATGAGTTCCTCATTCGCCACCTCTCTGCTTGACTATTTGCCTCAGAATGATACCCAGAAGTGAGACTTACTTAGATTGCCCAAGAAATGATTCCCGACCATAGAGGTGAATTAAACGCCCCGGTCAATAACCACGTGTTCAAGGCCAAAATACCAAAATACTCCTTGAAAAAACAATTCTGCGGTTTCTATGGCTGTGGGCATGCCCTTGAGTGGGAAGAACCGTGTTGGATAAATGATCTATAACTTCCAAGATGTTGTTACCTTCAGAGGGCGGAAAATCGTTTACAAAGTCTAGAGCTATATTGGACCAAGATCGCTCGGGGATGGGCAGCAGTTTACCAGCCATTAGGGTACAAGGGTTCTTTACTTGAGCACATACTAACCATGACTTGACAACCTCGTTAATATTTTGGCTCATCTTCGGCCACCAACAATTAGAATTAATAAGCGCCAATGTACATCAAGTGCCTGGGTGACCAGAACATGGAGTTACATGAGCCAAAGTAATGAGACGACCTTGTAGAGCAGCGGGCACATACAGACGTCCAGGGGGGCATTGATTGTGTCCTCTGGTGGGTTGTCGCACCCAGATCTCTCTTGAGTTCCCACCGGATGGCATTTATAAACTACTCTGGAGGAACAATGGGAAGAATCTCCCATTATGAGGATTATTCCTTAAACAGGCAGAATAGCAAGTCTGCCTTCTCATTCCTGCTCCTTGGTCTATATGAGATGGCGAAGTTAAAACGGGTAAAAAAAAAAAAACAGGGCCCACCGAGCTTGCCTTGGATTTAACCTCTTGGCTGCCTTTAGATAATCTAGGTTATTGTGATCAGTGAAAATGAGAAAAGGATGAACGGCCCCCTCTAACCAGTGTCACCATCCTTCCAGAGCCAGTTTAACAGCAAAGAGTTCACGGCCCCCAACATCATAGTTGCGCTCTGCAGGAGATAATTTCTTAGAAAAGAACACTATCAGATAGAGTTTATTAGGTTCTCCCTGATGTTGAGACAGGACAGCAGCCACTCCTGTCTCAGAAGCATTTACTGAAATGTAGAATGGCAACTCTGGTTGGGCTGCTTTAGAATAGGGACCCTGGTGAAAGCATCCTTCAATGCACTGAACGCTCCTGTAGCTTCCATGGACCAAGAGAGTTGTTTATGGTTTCCCTTGAGCGTTAGTGGTGCAGCAGTTGAACTGTAATTTCAAAAGCATTTGTAGAAATTGGCAAACTCACAAAAGCGCCGAAGATCTTTGACAGTTTTGGGTTGGGGCCAATTGACCACCACATCCACTTTGTTCTGTTCCATAGCGATGCCTTTGGGTCTAATCTTGTAGCCCAAGAAGTCAATTTTGCTCTGGTTATACAAACATTTCTCTCCCCTGATGTACAGTTGATGATGTAACAATCTTTGTAGCACAATTCTGACATGTTGTACATGGCTTACCGGATCGGGTAAATATACCAGGATGTCATCGATGTTAACAATAACCCTTTTGCCCAACAAGTCCCGTAGGACCTCATAAATGAGGTGTTTGGTGGCCAGAGGTGGTGCCAAAGGCTGTCTTCCATTCATTGCTCTCTCTCATTTGCACAATGTTGTAAGCACTCCGAAGATCCAGCCTAGTATAGATTCAGGCTTCTCTGAGCTGTTCCAGAGCTACAAGTAGCAATGGATAGAAACAATACACTGAGACCCCTGTAATCAATGCATGGTCCTAGTCCACCTCCTTTCTTCTCCACGAAGAAGACATGGAGTGTTGGACTGTCAGGGCTTCTTTGATTTAGTCCTCCATGGCTTTATTCTCTTTCAGTGACAGGGCATAGACCTCATTGCGTGGAGCTGATGTAGCTCCACATATTGGAAGTCTAGTGCTTTGACAGTAGAGGAGTCCATGAAGCTCCCCGCAACACCCGAGTATATAAGGGCAATAATTAAAAAAAATACTATAGTTAATCTGCACATCTATAATTAATTCTGGCAAGGGGCTAAAATGGTTACTTCTCACCGTGTTAGCCTCTGCGGTAACCATCTGCTGGGCGTGCACACTTCTACATGACATGGCCTATCTTCCTGCAGTAATAACAGAGTCCTATTTGCCTTTGTTTCTTTTTTTTTCTGGAGACAGCCTGGATGGTCCCAGCATCATAGGTTCAGGCTCTGGGACTGATGGTGTTTGGTGCTTGTCACAGGTCTATGGCAAACTATGTCATCTAATGGCTGTGGTGATGAGTGATTCCAGGTTATTCCAGATGTTATCACGACAGGCCCTCTCTTGAATGCAGCCCTCAGGGCTGACTTGTTCCACCTGCTGGTGGCAGCAATGGTCCGGAACTCCAGAGCGTAGTCAGCTACTCTTCGTGTACCTTGGAACAAGGTTAGCAAATGCTCGCCGAGATTCCGGCTATCAGCAGGATGATCAAAATCTTGTTTAATGTTCAATACAAAGTCGGAAAAAGAAAGAGCAGTCTCACCTGCCTGATTCCAATATGCTGTCACCCATTCCAGAGCCTTGCCGCTGAGCGCACCAATCATAAACGCCACTTTGTTCTCCAGATATAGTATCATGCAAAGAAAAAAAAAAGCTTGTATTGGAGGAGAAATCTCTGACACAGTTCATATCGCTGTAGCGCTTGGGACGCAAAGCAGAAAGTCTATCCTTTTGTGCAGCCATCGCTAAAACTTGCTGAATACAAACCTCCATTTCCTGGAGCGCACGCCACGACTGCTCCAAATCCTGTGCACTTAATAGCCACGCTTGTTGGTATTGGGTGGTGTCTGCTGCATCCATGTCGGCGGGTCAAACTGTAAAATGACCCCGATAAGACAGATGTGGAGACAATTACAAGTTTATTTTAGCGCACTCAAAAAAACAAAACGCATGAGCAGCACAGAGTGTTGGGATATAAACAAACACACAGGATTAATAACAACACAAGATGGCCAGAGGCAACGCTCAGAGGATATTACTGTAAGTAACTCCGGCAGGGGATCCACAGCACTCTGGCTCTCAGTACATGCACAAGAACACAAAACATGAGCATGGGTTATTCAACAGAGATGTAAGGACATGAGCAAACATAGATATAGGTAAATACAAGGCTAACAGTGCTAATGGATAATATATGCATACTACATAAAGCACACAAGACAACATAGAAACATATTCCGTAGGAATACACTGAGCATAGTTGATCCGCAAGGCACTCTAGCCTAGGATGATTCTAAATACCTTACTGGGAAAGCTGATTACAGGTAGTGCTGTTGCATCACAGCAAAAAGGACCTTTGTTTAATCCCCGGATGGGGATGCCCGAGTAATTTCTGTGTTTGCCCGCGCTTCCTCGGGTTTCATTCAGTTAGTGTGTGTGAGTGAGTTTCTTCTTAGTAGTAGTGTGTGTGACTGCCCTATGATAGAATGGCACCCTGTCTAGGCTTGTTCCTGCCATTGCACCCAGAGTTGCCAGGTGGGCAACAGCTAGCTTGCAATGCTGTGTGTATTAAATGAAAGATAATAAATAATAATAATATTAATAATAATTAGGAAGAAGGATATAACTATAGACTTTTTAATTATTCACATGTTTATTTTCCCCCAAGAATCTTTAGCAGAAGTACAGAATTTTAAGCACTTTATTTCAATGTAATCTTTGTTTCAGTCAAATCTTATTTTTTTTCCAAAGAAAGCAAGCATTGTGTGTTTTGTTTAGCTAATTTGTGCCAGTTAAAGAGCTGCACTGCATATTTTCACCGACATCTGTTTAAGATAATGGTGTGGAAGCAATTTAAACTGTCTTGGACCCACATATTTCTATTTTCACTGAGCTACAAAGGATCATGGCTTTTTACTGCACATTTACTGTACAGTCCACAAAATAAGGTCATAATACAGCTCATTCAAGTACCAATAAATGGATCAGTATCTATTATATATAATATTGTCAGAAACGCCTAATGGATATGTGTCTGGAGAAAGACTGCCACCTATTGGGCTTTTTCTGGCAAGTAAATCCCTTATATTTGTATTCAAACCAGTGTCATGGCAGTGAGAAATCCATGCATACATACATATTCTATCATTGTTTTATTATTTCATCAGATGGCAGGACATCATATTACAAAGGGATATGCTAAGTTTATAAATACAAACTTGTAATAGTCGTATAGAATTTGAATGAACAAATCGTATTACAGTATTCAAGTGCATGTTTTAATGATCTTTTAAAGATTTTTAAAAAATCTTTAAGAAATCTAGCTAGTGTTAGCAATAAAGACGAAACATTGATGGCCTAGGGTTAGGCCATCAATTAAAATTCTGTTATGTTAGCTTATTTTAGATAGCTGATTAACATTAGAACTTTAAATACGGCTAAACTGTAAAAAAAACATGTAAAAATGTCAGATACAATAACTTACATTCATTAGCTTTATCTGTGAATAGTAAAAAAAAAAATAATAATTTGTATGAAAAGAACAAATTGTAAATAAAAACAGAATGCAATGATGCAGAATTTCGAAATTATATATTTTATTCAGAATAGAACATATATGACATATAAAATGATTAAATGGAGAAAATGTTGGGAAAAGTGGGACAAGGCCATGTTTACCACTGTAAAACATCCCCTTTTCACGTTACAACAGACTGTAAACGTCTGGGGATTGAGAAGATTCCTCCCAAGTTGAGGAATTGTTAACCCATTCTTGTCTAATGTAGGATTCTAGTTGCTCGACTGTCTTAAGTCTTTTTTGTCGTATCTTCCAGTTTATGATAAAACAAATGCCAGTTCAGTACCTGGACTCTTTTTCAACGCAGCCATGATGCTGTAATTGATGCAGTATGTGGTTTGGCATTGTCATGCTAAAAAATACAAGGTCTTCCCTGAAAGAGATGTCATCTGGATGTAATCATGCGTTTCTCTAGAAAGTAGATATACCTTTCAGCATTGATGGTGTCCTTCCAGATGTGTAAACTTCCCATGTCACACACACTAAGGCAATCTCATATCATCAGAGATGCAGGCTTTTAAACTGAGTGCTGATAACAACTTGGTTCGTCCTTCTCCTAATTAGTCCGAATGACACGGCGTCCCTGATTTCCATAAAAAACTTTCAATTTTGATTCAGTTGACTATAGAGTTTTAGCTGGCAACGGCAGATGACACGTTAAATTGTGTTCACAGATAATGTTCTCTGGAAATAATCCTAAGGACATTTTGTGATTTCCAATACAGAAGCACAGTACCCTTATGCACAGAGATTTTACCGGATTTTGTCCATCAGATCTTATGATGATATTATGCACTGTAGATGATAAAATGTTCTAACTCTTTGCAATTTTACACTGTTGAGCTCCTTTCTATTATTGTTCCACTACTTGTAGGTGCAGAATTAGAAGGGATTGATTCTATTGTGAATACAATATAAGTTTTTGACGTTTGTAAATTATTGCATTCTGTTTTTATTTAGAGTTTGTCCCAACTTTTTTAGGATCAGGTTTGTAGCTCATATTAACCAGCATGCTAGTGTCAGAAATATTTACAGCATTTATTACAATAACAATATTATTCCAGAAATCATTTTAATTCCGTAACCTTCTAAATAATGACTATGAACATACTGTATATGTTTTTTTAATATTTTGAAATAGCTAGCATAGCCCCAGTATAGCCCCACTCAGAAATCAAACCCAGGAGCCTCTTTCTGTGAGGCATACAAAGACAAAACAAAGAAATTACTTTTTTATGTATGTACTTATCAAAGTACAAACATTAAATAACAGAATGCAATAATTTACAAATGTAAAAAAAGAAATATTGTGTTCACAAAAAAACACAGACAACATTTCAAATGTAGACATCAATACATTCAGAAGCTCATGCCAATTATTGGCGTATTTGAAATGAGCAACATGTCTCAAAAAAGTTGGGATGGGGCAATAAGAGGTTAGGCATAAAAAGAGCATCTAAAAGTGCATAATATCTTTAAAAAATTCAGAGATTCTGGAAGGGTCAAGGGCGGAAAACCATACTGGGTGCCTGTGATCTTCGGGCCCTTTGACGGCACTGCATCACATACAGGAATGCTTCTGTATTGGAAATCACAAAAATCGCTCAGAAATATTTCCAGAGAACATCAACTGTGAACCGCCATTGCCAGATAAAACTCTATAGTTCAAATAAGAAGCTGTATCTAATCAAGATCCTGAAGTGCAGATGTCTTCTCTGGGCCAAGGCTCAATTTAAATGAACTGTGGCAAAGTGGAAAACTGTTCTTTATGGAAATCAGGGATGGTGTGTAATTAAGACTAAAGAGGGAAGCAGGATCCAAGTTGTTATCGGCACTCAGTTTAGAAGCCTGCATCTCTGATGGTATTGGGTTGCATTAGTGCATGTGGCATGAGCAGCTTACACATTTGGAAGGACACCATCAATGCTAAAAGGTATATCCAGGTTATAGAGCAACATGCTCCCATCCCTTTCAGGGAAGACCTTGCATTTTCCAACATGACCATGCCAAACCACATACTGCATCAATTACAGAAACATGGCTGCATAGAAGAAGGGTCCGTGTAATGAACTGGCCAGATCTTTCACCTATAGAAAACATTTGGCGCATCAAAAAACAAAAGATCTTACAAAAAAGACCTAAGACAGTTAAGCAACTAGAATCCTACATTAGACAAGAATGGGTTAATATTCCTATCTCTCAACTTGAGCAACTTGTCCCCTCAGTCCCAAGACATTTACATACTGTTGAAAAGAGAAAAGAGGATGTCTCACATGGGTAAAAATGACCTTGTCCCAACTTTTTTGAGATGTGTTGTTGTAATGAAATTTAAAATCACCAAATTTTTCTCTTTAAATACATTTTTCTGAGTTTAAACATTTGATGCCATCTATGTTCTATTCAGAATAAAATGTGACATTTTGTAATTTCCACATCATTGCATTACATTTTTATTTACAACTTGTACTTTGTCCCAATTTTTTTGCAATCAGGCTTGTATATATTTTATTAATATTGAACATTGTGGCAAGAAAAAAACTTAGAGATGTCAAGCACAACAAAACTTGACATGAACCAGACCCAAACTGGAAGTATACTATTTTGGGTGACAGCTGAAAGCTGAAATTGCCACAACATTGTTCAGTGAAGTCTGTTATGGACAGCTTATTTATGTAAATTTGTTTGGTCGAGTGTAAAATCTTCGCATCGTGTGAAGGCTGACTATCAGCTGCAGTCCATGTATTATGGTTCCTATGTTTATGTATTTACTCTACATGCATGCACACATACATACTGTAAAAGGACTGTCTATATGGGTCCATTCAAACAAGGCGTGTGATTTTATATTGACAGGAATTCAAAGTAGTACGATTCACAATCACTGGAAAATCATGGTTTCTCAGACATACTAGCTATAATTTCTCAGGAGTGGCTGGCTGCTTTATCTCCCAGGGCTCCCTTATGTCTGTGTCACCTTCTGGTTCTAACCTGTAGTTATGCTGCCGAAGAAACCAGAAAATGTCATCAACCCTGCGTATAATATATATTAATGTTATATATTATTGTTATTGTCAATACCTAGAATTAGGTATTAGATGTATAGGTTATATATATATATATATATATATATATATATGTTATTGTTATATTTGTATTGTTATATATTATTGTTAGCTGTAATAGAATTATGTATTATATGTATACAGATTGCATCACATCACACAAACGAGGATGGGTTCCGAGTTGCCACTTGCAGCAACCAATACAAACTAAAGTGTACAATGGTTGGTGTGCTTATAAAAACCGTTAGTGATGTGAAGGTTTTTGATTTAAAAATTATTAACTAGGTGACATTCCACAAATGCATCAAAATAAAATGTCTTTAAGATTTTAAGAGCTTAGAACCTGACAATTTAGCATCTCCACTTAGCATGCAAGTCTTGTATTGCTATATTTGAAAACATACCATAACACATCTAATTATTTATCTAATTTATCTAATTATTATAAGCACAATGGCTAATTGTAAATGGTGTTCCAGTATTTGAACGTGGAAACGCTGCTGGAATCTTTCCCTTTATTTTAGTAATACTTTATTGCTCCTTTATATTCTTCAGTTATTCTTTCTTTTAATTCATTTACTTATTTCTTTGTTTACTGTAGAAGCTCATGCAAATAGTCGCTCATAGTGGCTTAAGAAGCCCTAACAATTGCAGCAATCGAACAAACAAAATCAAAGAAAATGAGCATATCAATTTATATTATATACATATATGACTCTGCTTTAAATATTTATATGGCATGGTAAGAGGCTATATAGGGTATATAGAGGCTAGAAAGGGTAGATGTGCTAGCTGACCTTGAGCAAATTACCTCATTGCCCCCTTTCTGTCCCTGAGCTATACATCAGGTGAAAGCACTTCATACCAAGTCAAAGGCGCGACAAGAGTGTGGGCAGAGGCAAGTGCTTAGACAGCTTCTAACCCAGGTGCAGCTAGTCATGACTAATTAGCTCTAGAAAATACAATGGTAGCTAGGAGCACAATGCCTGCTGGGAAATGGCATACCAGCTAGGCATGCTCTACCTCAACCCAGAAGCACTTCTGGAACCCCTGCAGGCTGATTAATGCTAACCCTAATGTTTACCACAATAATAGAAAAAAACTATTCAATTTTTAACGGTTTTAAGTTACTTTTGTCAAAAAAAAAATTTTAAAAAGGAAAAATCTAACTCTAAACATTTCCTTTACCACGTTAATAAAAAAAAAACATTTTAACCTTTTTTAATATATGATAAAAACATTCTTCATATTTTCAAAATGATAAGATTTCCATGTCTTTGTTGGGAGAGTTCAGCCCCCCAATAATATACAGTGGGTACGGAACACAAATTTAAAGTACACAACTTTAAATGTTTCACTCTTTGTTTCATTGCATCCATTCGCAAAAAAAGTTTATTTTATTTCTCATTAATATCAACTCAGTGCTCCATCTTGACAGAAAAAAAACAGAACATTAGACATTATAAAAAAGAGAAAAACTGAACATCATGAAATTATTATTATTATGAAAACATTACCATAAAATCACAGGGTAATAAGTATTCAGACCCTTTATTCAATATTGAGTAAAAGCACCTTTTGAGCTAGTACAGCCATGAGTCTTATTGGGAATGATGAAACAAGATTTCCATACCTGGATTTGGGGATCCTCTGCCATTCTTCTTCTCTAGTTCCATCAGGTTTGATGATAAAGTTAGTCGACAGCTATTTTCAGGTCTCTCCAGAGTTGCACAATTAGGTTAGGCTCTGGCTTGTCCAGTCAAGAATGGTTACAGAGTTGTTCCGAAGCCACTCCTTTGTTATTTTAGCTAAGTGCTTAGTGTCATTGTCTTGTTGGAAGGTAAGCCTTTGGTCCATTCTGAGTTTTTCTTCCAGGATATCTCTGTAATTGGCCGCATTTATCTTTCCTTTAATTGTAGCCAGTCATCCTTTCCCTGCAGCTGAAAAACACCCACAGAGCATGATGCTGCCATCACCATTTTTCATTGTTGGGATTGTATTGGGCAGGTGCCTGGTGTTCTCCACACATACTGCTTAGAATTAACTCCAAAAAGTTCAATCTTCATGTTATCAGATCACAGAATCTTATTTCTCATAGTCCGAGAGTCCTTCATGTGTTTTTTGGCAAATTCTGAGCAGGCTTTCATATGCTTGCACTGAGGAGAGGCTTCCGTCAGGCCGCTCTGCCATAAAGCCCTGACTGGTGAAGGGCTGCAGTGATAGTTGACTTTGAGGAACTTGCTCAGATCTATTTACTGCATCTCTGAAGCTCAGCTACAGTGATCTTTAGGTTCTTCTTTACCTCTTTCACCAAGGCTCTTCTCCCACGATTGCTCAGTTTGGCTGGATGAGTCACTTAGCATCTCAAGGAGGTTAAGAAGAAAGGTTAAGAAGAAATGGGCAGCATGTGAGTTAAATATGACTGTCACAGCAAAGGGTCTGAATACACATTACCATGTGATATTTCAGTTTTTCAGTTTATTGGCAAGAATATCTACATTTCTGTTTTTTTTTCCTGTCAAGATAGGATAGGGTGCTGAGTTTACATCAATGATAAATAAAATAGACGTTTTTGATTTTAGCAAATGACTGCAATTTAACAGAGAGTGAAAAATTTTAAATGTCTTAAAACTTTCCGTACCCACTGTATAAACATGTTACACACACATACACTTTTATTTCTATATTTGCAAGGATTTTCCATTGACACAATAATGAATTATTTTTGCAAACCATAAACTTAATCCTAGCCCTTACCTTTACCACACTAATTAATGCTGACTCTACACCTAATCCTAGCCATAACTCTTACCACACTAATAAAAATAACAACATATTTTGGCTCTTTTTTATTTTTGTTACAAAAATAAAAACTTTTCATATGGGGACCAAAAAAATGTCCTCACAAGGTCAAAAGGATCAGATATCCTATCCTTCCCCACAAATACATATAACCATGACACACACACACTCACTTACTAAACCATTTCCAGGTTGGCTGTTGGTGCTCTTGGTCTAAGTCCAGCTAAACTCTGTATGGGCTGGAGACAGAGGTGTGTTTTCCACCAGATATTTGACACCAGAAGCCTAATTCAGCAAAAATCCAAACCTGGTGCGGAGCTGCATCAGTTAACCAGAGGAGACTGGGTAGACATTTATTCACATCTTGGATGTAGAGTTTTCGTTGCTTACAGGAAGTTTGTTAATCACTTCAGTATCACACAGGAGTTTTAGGAGCCATTTTAACCAGCTGAGGTTCTGAGGAATGCCCACACATACAGTATGTATATGCTTTAATTTAATAATTGTTTAACATGATGATAATAAATAAGAATTGAGCAAACTTCAATAAGCCTTTTATAAGAAATTTGAATATCCACTGAAAATGCATTTTTTTTTTAATTAAAGGAACAGTGAACAATTTCATGTGTAACATTTTTGCTGAAATTGCACATTCTTCCAGTCTGTTCCCTAATGTGTTCATTCTGAAGACGCTGGAGTGTGGTTACCCCATGTATAATGTGTACCCCATCAAAAACTCGTGAAGTTGCTGAATGTACCATGTGATATTATTTTTAAAAAATCACAATTCTATGCAAGGTTCCTTGATTGTTGCTATGATCAAATCAAATTTTCTGAATGCAAAGTCACTTAAAGCATACATTTTTATATTAAGTAATATGTAGGGACATTACTGTACATTTATACACCAAACCCCCCAAAGTGCTTTTTATGCCATCCATTTTTAACTCTGGCCTGGATGTCTACTAATCTCCCTCTTCTCTCCCACAGACGCAGAGACTCTGTAATCTAAAGTTCATCTCGTTCAGGTCAAAGGTCATATCACCATGGGCCGCACATGGCTAAGAGGACTTGCTCTCTTTTTCTTATCCCAGGTCGCATTCTCTATGACTCTCTTTAATGCCACGGACCTAGGCTCTTTCTTGGAAAAATACTCTGAAGAAAATGGGGCAAAACCGAGAGGGAAGAGGGCAATAAGTGCCATCGACAAACAGGCCATCCTGGACCTGCACAACAAACTCCGTGGGCAAGTTTATCCACCTGCATCCAACATGGAATACATGGTATGGAAATATATCATTAGTAAGGCTTATGAGTCTATGAGTTCACTGTGTAAGTAGTGCAGAGCTGAGTCAGCATTAGGTGTCAGAGCTCATTATTGTAGTGTTTTAGGAAATGTGTGTGTGTCACAGTGAGAGAGTGATAGAGAGAGAGAAAGAGAGAGAAAGAGAACAGTATGGTCAAAGAAAATTTATTTCTAGTCGAATACAGGCTAGGAATTTGGGTTTAGAAGGTGACTTCTGCAAATACATGATAAAACAAGTACACAAAGGTTGTACTCTTTTTTTTTAAAAAAAAAAGGTGCATCTTAAAAATCTCCCTGCTCATATTGTACATTTCTCAATGTGCAATTACATTTTATTCTACATAAATAAATTTTAGCTTAATGTAGCATTTAATTATTTCTTTCAGTTTTTACTTCTATTGTCAAACTTTGAGCTACACATGCTGCTCCTGAAAGAGTGTAGATCCTGGACTGTTAATATGAAACATTTTATTATTCTATATCCCATCAGTGAAAAAAAAGAAAAAAGTTTTCTGTGTTCTCTTCAAGTAGCTAGAAGAGGGAGTGGATAAATGGTCATGAGGAGGGGGAAGAACAGGAAGAGAGAAAAAGAGAAAAAAGGGGAAGCAGTATAAGGAGCAGATGATGGTAAGAAAGAAATCAGAAGAGGAGGGTAAAAAAAAAAACATGTGGAGAAGACTACAGGCTGACTGGGGTGAAATGGTTCTTTTTGGCTAATATTGCTGTCTGAGATTGGTTTGTTTATTTTTCAGTAGGTTCTTTTATGTGCTGCCATTTCTTAGCTGCTTACATTTAAAAGCCTCATTAAAGCGGTAGGGGACCACACACACACAGATGAACACACATACAGATAGAAGAGGATGCACACTACATACACACACACTGACAGATGGAAGATACACGCGCACACACACAAACACACACAGTCAAAGACAGATACACACACCATGACATATGGAGGAAGATACACTCACAAACACACACACACACAAGTAAAGCTAACTTTAAGCTTGGTAAAGGAAAATCACCTTTTTGCATTTATTTTTATTTTTTAATTTTTTTGTTAAAACTATAAAAAATAATTTGTTTTAGGTAACAATGTCCCTAGAATATGTTCCCACAAAGTAAAACATATCAAATATTCCTATCTTTGTGGGGACATTAGTTTCTTATAAAAATATAAATACATGTGGAAACACACACACACACTTGTATTACTACCATTATATATATATACAGGGGTTAGACAATGAAACTGAAACACCTGTCATTTTAGTGTGGGAGGTTTCATAGCTAAATTG
>JAOUQV010068718.1:0-17214 GCA_028565295.1 Aspidoras spilotus
AACAATTTGTCCTCTTTTGAACTCTGGAATGTCACTCATAATGTTGTGTGCATTGCAATATTTTGAGCAAAACTGTGCTCTTACTCTGTTCTTACTGGTGAAATGTGCACTTAATGAAGATTGGCCACCAGGCTTGTCTAATTTAGCTATGAAACCTCCCACACTAAAATGACAGGTGTTTCAGTTTCATTGTCTAACCCCTGTACATCATGATTTAAAGCCACCAACATGGAATGACAAGATTATCTTTTGTCATGTTTAAACACAATTTAGAAATTATCCTTATGCTTAGTGATGAATCAAAGTAAGACTGATAAATTCCATAAGATTGAAAGAAAGGTCCTGGAATAGGACAAAAGGACTTGGTAACAAAAAGGAACTTACTCACACCAAAGAAAGGCATCGTGCCAAAGAAGCCACATGGCAGGATGGCTGAAATGGAACAAGACACCTTGATCCTCTCATCATGACCAAGTAGCTTACAGTGAAACCGACATTATAAGCACAAAAATCTAATATTAAGTACATAATAAGCAATAATATGATGTCTTACAGTCGGTAGCGTGGTAATGTAATAGACAACTCTCTGAAAAAACATACACCTCCTAAAGATTTTCTGACTGAAATTTCACAAAACAAACAACTAGAAAGACACACAAAACACAATGACACCATTGTAAAATATGCAATAATTTACACCTCATGCACCAGGCCCAGTAACTCGTTTCTTAAAAAGCAAAGTATATAATTATAAGTATAATTATGCAAGGTCACACTGCTACAGTTATATTTGTAAAAATGTAAAGAACATTTCCGATAACTGCGAGTCGCAGCAAAAGAAAACTGTATAAATAATTTGCATGCATGAATGTATGTATGTATAATAAATAGGCGAAAATCACCTTGTCTAAAAGAGAACATTTGCAACAAGGTTAAGACACAATTCAGGAAACATGTATAAGCAGGTTATTAAAAGCTTGCCTTTGAGCAGAGATCATGCTGCATCATGCATGAATGTGAGTCATGTGATATTCCTCACTATGATATATATATACTCAATGGCTATGTTTCCATTACAGTTTTGCGCAAAACTGTTTCACTAAAAGTTCAAATGTGACTTGAAGATGTTTCCATGAACTGGTATTTAAAGGAATTTTATCACAACATTTAAAAAGTAAAAGAGATACATTTTGCCACTATGTTTGCACACAGCGGAACTGGTCCTCTGCATTTAACCCATCCGTGTAGTGAAACACACAAATACACACACACGTGTAAAGTGAGCTCACGTTCCCAGAGCAGCAAGCACAGCGCCTGGGGAGCAACTGGGGTTAGGTGCCTTGCCCAAGGGCACTTCAGCCATGAATTGTCAGTACTAGGAATTGAACCAGGTCGCAAGGCTGGTTCCTTAACCACAAGCGTACGACTACCCCAAATTGATTGTTGCCCTACCCGGGGCTTAAACCCAGGATCTTCTTGCTATGAGACCAGAGCACTATCCACTGCAACACCCTGCCACCTCCTTTGTAGACTCCTCCGTAAAGAGGAAGGCTTAAAGCTTTACTTGAACTTTGCATCAAACATGATGTTTAATGTCCAGAATTTGTTACATCTTCTTCAACTATATCGAGAAATATCTGTTGCTTTCTCCATCCACATAAATCGTGCCATATTTGATGTAACACCTGACACTTTCCAGTTCCATTTTGCGTGAATGTAAGTGTAATGGAAACACATCTTAAGAGAATTAAAGGCGGCGTCTTCAAAAAGGAGTTCTTAATAATAAATTTAAATATTAGAGCCACCAGTGGTGTACATACAATGCATGGGAAAGCATGGTCTGGGACGAGGACCAATTATAAGATAGAAATTGCTAGCGTTTAATGTCATTTTAAATCCATACACATGATTATATACATTAAAACATCATGGGCAATTTAGCATCTCCAATTTACATAGCATGAATGTCTTTGAACTGATGGAATAAACTGGACAGAACTCAGGGTGAGAATATGCGAACTCCGAAGAGAGACACTATTCTTGCTGTGAGGTGACAGAAATGTGATCTGAGAAATAAAAAATGACTGCCCTAATAAATTAAGTTGTGACCTTTTCAAGGTGCCAAATACTCTACTGTTCTCATTCATCATAAAAGGCACATAACCTAAAAGAATCCACTAATCACTTATTACTTAGCATGCTAAAAAGTCAATAACAACAGAAGACTTGGATTCTCCAAGACACTCAGTAAAACTTGATCATTACTGCAGAGTACTGTGTGATTGAGACACATGCACAATAATCAAACTTGCATCATTTTCTGTTGGTAAATGCATATTATGTACTGACTCATTAATGTGTAATTCATGGAAAAATAAATGACACTATGTTAGTACTAAAAAGTGTGCCTACAACTATTGCACAGTACTGTACATATGAAAAAATTGTTGCTTTTTTATGCACCCCCAAAAATATGTATTGAATAAGCTACCATCAGTACATGAAGAAAGTGTAGCACAGTGTTAAATGATTAAGACGTGCAACCCTTACCTGTAGCACAAACTAATACTTCATATTTCCTGACGGAGCGTGGGTAAGCTGCGGTAGAAAATCCTTTGGATGCTTTTGAGATGGAGCTTTACAAAGCACACTCTTCTCACCTTACACACTTTCCATTCAAAGTCTGTGTGAAAGAGAAAAATTTATACTTAGTGCTGGCCAATTTTCACGATTAATTTGCCTAATTGAAGTTACAGTTTTAATGCCATTTGTGGCGACCTTTGATAAAAGGGAGAGGCCGAAAGAAGAAGAAAACGACAAAATGGTGAAATCGAGATTTCAGGTTACTGACCTTCCACAGACCAACATACACATATTTTCTAAACAAAGCAAAAAGCCACAATGGATGCAGCAGACAATCCGCCAAGGACTGAGCTCGTACCAAAAAAAGTGGAAATGAAATTGGTTTGGTTTTGAAATCAGATGTCAAACAAAACAATGAAATATATAGAATGGCTCAAAAGTCGGTTGCCACCAAAAGTAGCAGCAGAACAAATCAGTTCCAGTACTTGCGACACAAACACCCAGTGGAATGGAAGCACTGGATAAAACAACGGCTGCTCTTCAACTTCCAAGCTTCCTGCTAAAAGGCAGATAATGTTAGCTGCTTCATTTTCCAGCACTGCCCTGTATGACAAAAGTAGCAATCGTTGGAAAGCAATAATGGATGCAGTGCCATTACATATCTCAAAATACATGGTAACCATTTTCTCTGTCGAAAAAGAGGGGTTCATTAAGTTGCTGCGAACATTTAATCCCAGATATGAACTTCCTAGCCACAAACAAACAGTTTGCGAAGATAGCATTGCCCTGGCTGTATACGTTTAAACGTGAAAGAGTTCAGACATGCTACTTCCCCGATAACAATACTGGTGAAGTAATTGGTCAATGACTGATGGAAGCATCATGTTCTTGGAATCTAGGGCAGAAAAGCCTGTGTGACTACTGATGGTGTAAAGAACATGATCAAAGCTGTAAAGCGGAATGAGTGGAGCCACCTCCAGTGTTTTGGACATCGACTCCACAATGCCATTTGTAAGTTTTAAGGTATTTATTTGCAAAAATTCAGAAATAAATAGGAATGCACAAAATATTCGGCAGCCAAATCTTCAATATACTAATAAAAATGGCAAAACAGCATTTTTGGTGTTGTTTAGTGCTGAATGAGTTAAAAAAAATATTTTTTATTGTTATAAAAGAAAGAATACATGCTGCATGCACAATTAGTACGTACATGTGACTCGAGTAACAATGTTCTGTTGAAGTACTGTACATTTATAACAAAGAATGGTGCTGCAGAAATAAATGTATTATAGCACTTGTGTTATGAGTACGTCAGCTGGGACATTAAATTGATAAATATTACACATGTAAAATATTTCTATATTTTAGCTTTGTAGTCGAGTTTAATTTAAAAAGTAACACAAATATTTTATTCATTAATTCAGTTCATCCCTAGACATTTTTACAGATAATTTATTTTCATTATTTAACAGAAAGTAGTTTGAAAGATACAAGGGTTGACCGTGCAGTTAGGGTGTGCAAGAAAGTAGTGAGTGCATTTTTATTCAGCTGGAAAAGAAGAGGAGATTTGGCTTTAGCACAGAATGAGCTTGGCTTACCCACTCATTAGCTCATTACTGAGCCCCCAACCAGGTGGGACGCTAGACAAAAAAAAATTATCAAGAGAGTTTTGGAACAGGAGAAAGCCTACATGGCAAGGCATATATGTATTGGAGTCAGTGAATAAGGCTGTAAGTCCACTACAAGAGTTCACTGATGCATTGTCAGGTAAAGAATGTGAGTGTGTCTTAAACCTGAACCAGTGCTGCATCTGTTTAACAGCAGCATACTACAGGCTTAAGATGAGACAGAGCTCACAAAGCACTCCAGTATCGCAATAGTAAATATAGGTGACCCTGCCACAAATAAATTCCTGTGCATTGCCTGACTTGTGGATCCCCGGTTCCGGACATCTTACTTAGAGCAGGAGAGGGTGGAGGGAATCAAAGAGCGTGCTGTTACAGCAATGATCTAGGATGTGAAAAAAAGGATGTGGGGGAAAACAAAAAACAAACGTGTGAAATCTGATCATCCCCGCACCAATATCACCCAGCACTAAATATACTGTACAGTATACGCAGTATATCCGTTAACATTAATATAAGAGAAGCAGCTATTGTTTACACCATTAGCCTGCAGGACTTATCTTTCTTTTAAAACCTTCTTGGTAACAATTGTCTAGGATTCAATTAGATGATGTTATTGACATAAAAATTCTTCTTGCCATTGGATTTTCCCGGAAATCTATCATGCTATCTATCCAAAAAGTATTTTACATGTATTTGACATTACGGTTCAGCATATGATTATAATATTGGCACATATCCAATAATAAATAAAAAAATATTCGCTGATGGTAATGAATACTGCTAAGGCCAAAATATTGTGTGAATATCTGAGTATCATCAGAATTACCAGTGAATATTTATGCAAGACAGCCTAAAACCTTGTTCTACTCTGAGATGAGTGTGTCTTGTGCTAGTAAAGGGCAAAAGGATGTGTCTTTCACAAACTGTTGCTAAAAGAAACAACTGCATAGCACACAAAATGGCAATATAAAAAATATCAGTATGCTTTTACTCTGTTCAACACAAGTTCTTCTAGTGTATCTCTATTTTTTTTTTATACTCCATGTTTTCTGTTTTTGTTTATCCGTAGTTCTATTCAGATTGCTATGCTGTTATCTTGTTAATTAGTGGGCTGGAACAACTCTGCCCAGAGTCTACAATATTATATAATATAATTTGTTGACCAGAACCTTTGTTTAAGTTATGTGTAGGTACATAATGTACAGGGAATTAAAGACAATATACTGGATATACTGCAAAACCAACCAGCAATAACCCGGAAATATAATCTATTGATTCTGGCTACTCATTTATCCAACACTAAAACCTGTGCATTATTAAAGGATAGGCATTACACTGACAGATCTGATGTACAGATACTGAAAAAAAGGACAGTAAAAAAATTTTACTATACTGAAACATAATCTGCTCTGTGGGAAAGAGCAGACAGTTCTGTATTGAACTGTAAAACCACAAGAACCACAGAACATCAAAAATAGTTGCAAGACCTTTTCATATTAACACACAAACCCACACTAAATGACAACATGGCATGAAAATTATCCTAATGGTAGGGAAAGGCAGAATTTCAACAAACCTAAGTGCTGAATAATGTTACAATGATAAAAGAAACCACACCTGCAACCAAATAGTTTTTTACATATAACCTACTTTTCTAATATTTGCTTGAATGCAGGAAATAAGCCATGGCGCACATTATACTGATTCACTAAGTTCTAACTTGGCACAAAATTTGGAGCAAAGGGTTGCGTCAGGAAGGGCATCCGGTGTAAAACATTGCCAGATTTTAATGCGAGGGACGCGCTGTGGCAACCCCCGATGACAGGGAAAAGCCGAAAGAAAAGATATAATTGTATTTGAGAAGAAATGCATCAATTTCCAAAATGTGCACTTACGCATCACCAAAGCTCACGAAAATAATTCAGTCAACTTTACGTCTTTTACAATTTGTCACAGAATAGACAAATAAGTCATTTTCAGGCTAAGATCATTATTTATGAGCACCTTTTCTTCTGTCGAACTGTTGCATGTAGAAAGTTGAAAATCGTATTAAACAAACTAGAAGAAAATGTTCATTTGCTGGTCATAAAATGAGAAACTCACCACAGACTGATATATTTCAAGTATTTATTTTAATTTGATGTTTTATAACCGAGAACTAATAAAAAACCCAAATTCAGTAACCTAAAAAAATTTGAATATTGTGAAAAGGTCACACCTGGTGCCACATTCTAAATCAGCTAATTAACTCAAAACACAAGCAACGGCCATTAAATATTCCCGCAATCTAGTTATGTAGGCTCCACAATCATAGGGAACACTGCTGATTTGTCAGTTGTCCAAAAGACAACCATTGACACCTTGCACAAGCATGGCAAGACACAAAAGGTCATTGCTAAAGAGGCTGGCTGAGTTTATACAGAGTTCTGTGTACATGAAGAGGTGAAGGGAAGGAAAAGATGTAGTAGTAAAAAAGTGTATAAGCTATAGGGATAACAGCACCCTGGAGAGGACTGTAAAACAAATCCCATTCAAAAATGTGAGGGAGATTCACAAAGACTGGACTGCCGCTGGAGTCAGTGCTTCAATAACCACTGTGGACAGACATATGCAAAACATGGGTTTCAACTGTCACATTTCTTGGGTCAAGCCACTCTTGAACAAAAGACAGTGTCAGAAGAATCTAAAGATAAAAGAGACTGGAATGCTGTCGAGTGGTCCAAAGTTAGGCTCCATGATGTTGCATTTCTTTGGAAACCAAGGTCCTAGAATCTGGAGGAAAAGAAAAGAGGCACAGAATCCACGTCACTCGGGGTCTAGTTTAAAGATTAAAAACCTGGTGATGATTTGGGGGGGTCATGTCATCTGCTGGTGTTGGTCCACTGTGTTTTCTGACGTGCAAGTTCAATGCAGCTGTCTACCAGGACGTTTTAGCACGCCTCATGCTTCCTGCTGCTGACCAACTTTTGGAAGATGCTGATTTCATTTTCCAACAGGACTTGGTACTTGCACACAGTGCCAAAGCTACAAGTACCTGGTTTAAAGACAATCGTATCCCTGTTGTTAATTGGCCAGCAAACTCACCGACCTTAACACTATAGAAAAATCTATGGGGTATTATGATGAGCAAGATGAGACACGCCAGACACAACAATCCAGTACAGCTGAAGTCCACTGTCGGCACAACCCTGTCTCTCATAATACCTGAGCAGTGCCACAGACTGATCAACTCGCCGCATTGCTGCAGTAATTCAGGCAAAAAGAGCCTCAACTAAGTATTAAGTGCTGTATACTGTATATTAATACTTTTCATGATCATATTTTTCAGTTGGCAAGCATTTCTAAAAAACCTTTTTGTATTTGTCTAAAGTAATATTTTAATTTTCTAGTCTTCAGTTATCACATTAAAAGAAATAAACACTGGAAATATATCATTCTGTGTGTAATTAATGTGTATAAGTCGAAAAATGTTTTACTTTTTGAATGGAATTGCTGAAATAAATCAACTTTTAAAAGATATTCTAATTTTATGACCAGCACCTGTAAATCATACGTGATGCATTTAGAAGAAAAAGCAGTGTACTCAAATCCTGACTAGGCACGGTCACAAGACAGGCGCTTTTGTACAAAGAGGTTAAGAACCATGCTACAGCCCACATTTCTGGTGTCCATGAGTGGGGTTGTAATCGCTCTTTTTCAAATTTTACTGTCAAGGGCAAGACTTGTATGTGTCATTCCCAAGACGAATTGACGCGGTATTGGCCGCAAAAGGGGGCCCTACACCATACTAATAAATTATTGGGGTCTATATATATAATAAATTCAAATCAAATGCACTGGCCCCCGAATACGGAGTTCACATGACTTCTCAGGGGCAAAAAGAACAGATAATAATAAGACACCAGATTTTATCATGTTCTGCTTGGTTGTCATTTTTAATGAATAAAGTGTTTCTACCATGTAGTGAATCATAAAAAAACAGGATATTGCTTTCACTGACCACAATTTTTCTTTTGATAACCAAAAAACCTCTCATCACCAGCCAATAAAGGACATGATGTTCTAATTCAGTAAAACAAAATTACTTATTTTATTATTTGAAACTATTCATTTGGAAACAAATAATTTTTGGTGGTCTTAATTCTAAAATGCAACCACTAGTCTACTGTAAATGCTCAAAAGACTTGGCATCTAATAGTTGCTGATAGTTACTAGAGAAGCTCTGATTTCATAGTATATTTTAAGCTTTACTTAGGTGTTGTTGTTCTGTTCCTGCCCTGTGCTGCATTTTGGGTCATGACCTGAAATGTGCTGAATAATTCAGTTATACATTTTACAGCCAGGGTTTGCCATGTTTTACAGAAACACAGAGAGAAATGAGCATGCAGTTTTGTTTGGGTTATCTGGCAACCTGTGAAGACTGATTAAGGCCTAAACACCAGTGTACTGATGCATTTTGAGTAGGGATATCAATTTAAAGAGACATTTGTAATTAATTAATCACAATGTAGGACAATAACCAGACGGTAACAAATGAAAATATAATACTGGGCTATGTTAATAGTTTGTTTATTTTAAATATGATTCTTATATAGTGGTTATAAAAAAAAAAAAAAAAAGAATAGGTTTTTGTATTTTCTGGGACAATAATTTGGTCAAAATAATGTATTCACTTAACACTTTTTAAATTATTTTTTGCCCAAATCTGGCAACTAAAAAATTTGATGTTGATGTTGTGCAACTTTATTACAATTTACATCACTCTTTAGATAATGTTCATTTAAGAATTATGATGTGTATGTCAGTTTTCTGCCCATTTTAACAGTCTGAATCTGCTTTATTTTTTCATTCAATATGCCTTACAATGAAGACAATACAGACAATAGAAATCAATGAGTGGAAGAATCAATTGTGTTCACACAAAATCAAAATAAAAAACCTTTAATTTCCCTAAACAAATATATATTTTGAAAAAAGTTGCATCTCTTGTTGATGAAATATTTGCTTTTCTTTATTCAATGTCATCTTTACTGAAACCAGAATGCCCCTAAACTACAGACACCACTTTTTCATTTTTTTTTGGGTGCAAACTGTGCACTCTGCACTGTAATTAAGTTCTCCTCCATTATGCACCGTTGCTGAAAACTAGATGGTACAGAGTCACGAGACTAGACACGCAGTTATGTGTATGACAGGCAGTATATGAACATGCACGGCAGGAAAATGATTAACAGGAATTTAAAAGCAAAATAACAGACATGAGCAAGATCGTGTAGATTAGAGAGTCTGAATATCAGAGTTATCTTTCGATTAATTGCCCAGCCTTAGCACAACTTTTATTTTTAATAAGGTTTGAAATCACAGCACTAATTTAAAAAAAAATTAAAAAATAATATGAAAGGAAATTAGAACATGGTGCAAATATTTCGCATAATGCACTGCAATACATCTAGTTAAACAGATCTAATGACCGTTGCTTTGGAATAAAACATGCAGTCAGTCAATCTTGGTCAACATATTGCTGATAATCACATTATACTTATAAAAGCCTATCGTGTTACAATGTGTTCTAATTTATAATAATAAGGATAAATACTGAATTGTAACCTAGCCTTGATCATAAGTATTGCAAATATAAAACTAGTTTTAAGCGTTCCGGGAAAGACCTACCAAGCCAAAAACCTACCAAAATACACATGTACTATATGTAACTAAAGTTAAACTAGTATACAGTAAGGCTGGGGATGAATCAATTTCATCCAATAATTACATTTTTGGGTGTAAATCAATTTTTTATGAAAGTTCAGAGTGAGTAGAAAGGGGCTCAGCCCATCCCCCCAAAAGGTAAACAAAATGGCAGGGAGCAGAAACAACTCATTCCAAAGAAAGGCACAGCATCGTTAGCTGTGTGGAACTGGTTGGGATTTTCGTTGTCAAACGAAGAACAAGCCAACCCATGCTGCAAATGACGTTTAAAGACTGTTGCTGTTAAGGCTGATAGCACGACATATCTGCTGCAGCCCCTCAAACAGAGAGAAAAAGAGTGGAAAAAGTGCTGCTCCATGAGAAATGAAGGCAGCACGAGGGTGCCTGTTAAAAAACAAACTACCGTCCTAGAAAGCTCACAAACTGTCCAATTTATTTATTTATTTATGAAGCGCTTTTACTATACCAAACTGTGCACCCTGACAAGAAGGGAGCCCAATGGAAAGCTATAACAAGGCAATCCCCAGGCAATCGCCCCGGTTCGAGTCCTAGTAGTGCCCTTGGGCAAGGCACCCAACCCCCAGTTGCTCCCCGGTCACTGTGCAGAGCTGCTCACCGCTCCAGGCACGTGTGCTCACTTCACCAGTGTTTGTTTTACTGCACAGATGGGTTAAATGCGGAGGACAAATTCTGCTGTGTGCAAACATAGTGGCAAAAAGGATTACTTTCACTTAGTGTACTAGTAAACTGAACCTGAGAAAATATGCTGTCTATATTTACTGTGGAGAAAAGGGGGTTTAAGAGCATGGTGAAAGGTACCAAGTCGTAAATATTTTTCCGAAGTTGCCCCACCTTAGATGTACAACATTAAGTACCAATAAAATAATCAGCAAGGAGCTGGATGAGGCATTGTTTTTTCCTCCACAACTGATCTTTGGTCCAGTACAACAATGCAGCCCTAAAAGAGCTCAACAGTGCATTTTATTAACAATGATTGGAAACTGATAAGCATCTGTCTACAAACGGTTTATTTTCCCGACCACACAGGCGAGTTAATTGCTCAAGGTTTAAAAGAGGCTTTAAGCTGTTGGAACATGGATGAAGAAAGACTTGTTTGCATTACTACAGACTCTGGCACCGACATAATCAAAGCACTAAAGAACAACAAGTGGCCGAACCTCTATTTAGACACAAATTAACTTTAATTTTAAGACCTCTATTAACCCTATATGATTTCTTCAGTATTTAACAGTTGTCAATCATCATATATTAAATTTATTTTATCCTTTCTTTTTTTTTATTTACACTCACAGAGATTACAATAAAAATCAATGCACTTTTTAATAATGTAGTGTTGTAAAAAAATCTCTTTCGCTACAAACTTCAGCATGAATAGGGATTTTGTGCCATGTGCGGTGAATTTCTATAAACAGATCAAATTTGTGAATGTATATCTCTAATTTCTTTGTGTATATTTAATTTATTTTCAGAAAATGCTGTCAAGGACCCACGTGTTGACCGTACCATTGGTGTTTGCGGGAAGGCTGTGTCTGAATTTTCATACAGCTGGAAGAAAAAAAGGGACATGTATGAAGTACAAGCTGAACTTATCCTGTCTCCACATCAGCTGATAACAGAGAGCCCAACCAGATGGGGTTCACAACAAACAATGATAGAGAGATTTTTAGAGCTGGAGAAAGTCATAGTCCATGCAGGCCTCAAACCAGAGGCAGTAGACAGACTCATATTTCTTGCAAAGAATATTTGAAATGAAATGTTCTTACTAAAACAGCAAATAAGCACCTTGTGTATTTTTTGCATTGTTGTATGTTAATGAAAAAGTTTCTCGGAACAGAAAACAAAACAGTTACCTCAATTCATTCAACTGCTGCTAAAAATGGTTGCAATAATGTTACTGTTTACAAATTGTTTACGAACGTTTATTTAATATGGACACAACTGCACCTTATCTTTCCCACTGCCAGTGTCCATCTGCACTATTCCTCCCATTACTGTTTTATAGATGTGTATTTATTGTATATTGTCCTGTGTATTTTTGTAAACTGTCTGGCGTCATTGCACATAAACTAGAAACACTATGTTTCTATTGTTTTTTGTTCACTGTTATATGTCTATTGTTATATAGTATTTTTTATTTTTATATGTAGCACCTTGGTCCTGGAGTAAGGTTGTTTCGTTTCACTAAGTTCTGTACAACACTTTATATAGTTAAAATGACAATAAAATTGTTGAACTTGAACGGATATATCGACCTCAGACACTCATAATGTTGCTTACATTATTGTTTACAGTGGTAAAGCCATAGATGTGGGTTTTTGGCTTGTTGGATTGTACTTTAACCCAAGGTATATTAAAACAATAAAGGTCAAATCGTTTTGGAAAAATTAACTGCTGTCTGCAGTTTAATGTATGTACATGGATGTATGTAACTGTTTTACAGATACCCTATACTGCCAAATCTTTTTGCTTACCTGCCTCACATAGCTACTCGTGAAGCTCTCTGCGCACTGTTCTTGAGCTAATCTGAAGGCCAGATGAAATTTGGAGGTCTGTAGTGATTGACTCTGCACCGTATGAGTTGCTGTCGTTCCCAAACACTTTCATTTTCAAATAATACAGCTGACAATTGACAGAAGAATATTCAGGAGCGAAAACATATCATGACTGGATTTGTTACACAGGTGGCATCCTATCACAGTTCCACGCTGGAATTCACTGAGCTCCTGAGAGCGACCCATTCTTACACAAATATTTGTAAAAACAGTCTGCATGGCTAGGTGCTTGATTTTATACACCTAGGGCCATGGAAGTGATTAGAACACCTGATTCCGATAATTTGGATGAGTAAGCAAATAAGTTTGGCAATATAGTGTATATTTACAAAATAAACTTCAGGCTATTATATGCAACACAGACTACAGAACTGTGATTTAATCTAATTGAAAGATTTTTTCTCCCCCACACTCTGTCTGCACTCTGGCCATAATAAATTATTAGCCAGAGGCTTGATAATAGCAGGCACTGCAGAACACAGGAGTTGGCCATGTCACACTAATGCTTCATACAGACCACAGTGCAGGCTACAGTCTTGTTCTCAGGCATGTTTGTCATGAAGAGTTCATCTATTTTTGCTAGTGGTCTGCCTTTGGGTTTGTAAAGGTGAAGGGACTTCTAATAACAGTGCACATCCTATTTAAGCGCCGACCCTGTAATTATGGAAATAGGAGACATTTAACAACAACAACAACAATTTAACGACAACATATAATAGTCTAATAGCACTCACCAAAACTAAAACAAAGTACCAGCCCATAAAATTAGCAACAGATGAACTGCTTACATTGGACTGATAATGATACTAGATATGCTGACAACTCTGGTTACAGATAAATAAAAAAGGGCAGGTGATTATAATAACTGTGTGTCACATTCCACAAGTCAGTAATTCCAGTCAGAATCACAATTTTAAAAAAAACTCAGGCAATGTTAAAATGTAAAACTCTAACCACTGCCCTCTTGAGCTTTGTGTAGTAAAGTTTAAAAGTGTTAAAAGACAGGTCCATGTACAACAGCCAGCGCTTCATAGTGTGGTTTTGGTTTTAAGAGAATCATGTTTGAGCAGGATTTTATGACACACAACTAACATGCTCCAAAATGAAGCAAATCCATTGTTAAGTGCAGGGTTCTAACATGACTCATATTGAGCCACGTTCTCAGCACCAGACTTGCACTGCGTGTGGGAGACGATGCGAGTTGAATTTGCAAAAGGGCTGCGTGGTATGTGGCGACAGAAAGAGATATACACTTTAGCCGAGTTACCAAGCTGATCAGCTTTCCCTTAGGAATAGCTGGGAACTGTAAAGCATACATACAAACTAAGCAAAGGCATCCACCGGTCCTTACATATTTCACTGACAGCACTTGAGTTTGGAGTAAATTATCACCGTACTGGTGGACAGTCATATATGGTTTAAACTGTGGAAATAAATTACATATGTTTGCATATTCTTCCTAAAGTAAAATACATTATTATTGGAAGCCCATGCTTTTTTACCTAAAAATGTGCACATTAATTTAGTATAGACACAGTCAAAATGTACAAATTACAAAAGCATATGCAAAGACATAATTGTAATAAACATAATGTGCTGAGTATAATGAGGGGACAAAGAATGTGAATTCCACTTGTATTAACTCACCCACTTTAAGTTACCACTTTATCCTGATCTGGGTGGTTCAGAGTTGATATTAGACGCACTGGATGTGAGGTAAAAATACTGGTATGCATCACAGGTTACTATGCATGCACACAAAAATACCCATCTAAAAGCCAATAATCATAATTAATACACGTTTTATAAAGTAGGAGACACACCAGAGAAACCAAAAGAATTCCACATGGATTTGGAGATCCTTGCATAGTATTCAAAGCAGATGATTAAAACAAGATGATGTAGGGGAATACCAGCTACACTACCAGGATGGAGCTATTCTGACTCTTCACTCTAAAAACCTGCTTAACGTAAAGTTCTCATATCAAGAACGTTTGGTGCAGTCGCAGATATGGAGTTAAGGAAGGTCCCAGGTTTGATTCCCAGTACCGCCAAGTCATGATATGGCTGAGGTGAACTTGGGCAAGGCACATAACCCCTAGTTGGCAAATAGATCACTTACATGAACTTTTTCAGTGAGTATACACCATCATACACTGAATTTAAGTCTGGAACAGTATGCATTACTTAAAATAACCTGCCAATATGTTTTTAGAAACTATTGAGATATTGACTTATAAAAATAAGTAAAATAATCACAGTATTGAAGAAAAAAGGTTTGCTTATAATTATTTCTTCAAAAAAATATCACATATACAATTTACTTAAAACAATATGCAATCCACATGCAAAATGTAAAAAAATAACACTTCTAGCTGACAGAATACTACTTGTTCTAGCATAGTTATAGCGTGCCGCAGATTCTCGGAAACCAGAATATCGCTTCATTGTGCTCTTGTGTCACTAACTGTGTCACTTCCATTACAGTTGTGCGTAAAAACCTATAAATACTTTAGACTTTCCGATAAAGTACAAATGTGACATAAAAGTGGTTCCATTGACTGCCATTTAAAAACCATTGATTATGAGATTTAAAAGAGTCTCATCTTATGAGACTTTACTACACAGGAGATGGAGGCTTTAAGTGATTGTCCAAGGGTCAAGCGCTGCCAACATTACCTCCTCATGTAAATGAATCACATTAAAATACGGCTTAATGTGAAATACCCGTTCTTGCATTTTGCTTGCAAGTTGCATGACTGTTTTAGTATGAAGAATTGAACTTTGATCACTTTAATGACTCAAGGAAAGAGATCAGCAAATACACTCAATATTTCCGTTCCAGTAGTCTACACAACACACTACATAGGAGCCGTGTGTGTGTGTGTGTGTGCAGTGTGTCAAGTGTCACTGTTAAAACAAGTAGCTGAAATCAACAGGGCCATTCTGCCACACAGACAGAGGGACACACAGACAGAGAGAGAGAACAATGTTGTCTAGCGGTACAGAGACGATGAGTAAACACTTTCCATCATGGCAACACAGTGCTGTTGCATTACTCTGAGACTCAGCCGGATTGTGGTGTTAATAAATCCCAGCCTCTTAACGAGTCTCTCAGGAGGAACTGGATGAAATATATCGAATAAAAACTCGAACCAAAACTGGTGTTAAAATAACACTCACCTCCCTGATTAAAGCAGTCTTCCTCGTCCCTAGTCTGACTGGAGAGGTCAATAATATTTGGAAAATGAAATGCTAGCTAGTCCTGCCTCTTCAGTTAGCCATAAGCAAGCTTCTCGTCTCGGCGATAGAGACAAAACACCTAACAAAATACGAAGACGTCGTAGCCTTTTTTTACAGTGCGCTTCGTGTTTTCTTTCCGTAGCCTGCAGCACCGGGACTGTCCTCGACTATCAAATCTGTGATACTTCAATCCCCTTTCGCAGCCATCTTCTTTCTCTGGTTCCTCCCTTGCAATATTTTTCCCTCACCCGTTTACTCGCTTCCTCCCGCCTTCTGCTCGAGGACTGGTTCATATTTCTCGCTCGTGATGAGGAATTCACCAATCAGGGTTAGGCAGCAGCAGCCTCGCGCAAAGGGGAAAGCGGTGGTCCGAAAACGATTGGGAAAATAAACAAGATTCCTTCAGGGAACACCCACACACCAAGGGACGACGTGACGTAAGGAACCGATACTAAAAACACGCCCCGTTTCTTTTCAGGGTTTAAGAGAAAAATTATTCAAAGTTATTTATTCCAGGCAGTGGAGTGACTAGATTTCTTAGAGACCTGAGGATTATCCATCAGAAGAAATATTGCTCTATAAAATCTTTACCAAATATCGGTGAAATCAAACCCCAAATAAAAGATTATTTTAAAGATTATATGCAAACAGATTTTACGCATAACTAACAAGTTACATTTATCATGTCCAATGGGAAACATGCACCTTTATTCCAGCACACATCGCAGTGTCCTCACAGCAAGCAAATGGTGCATGCAAAATAGTGATGCCAAATTTACTCCACCGCTTAACTTGAATGACATGAATGTGACCTCATGATGGATACGAATATAACATTGTAATTGATGTAACCTTGTCATGTAATATCCATTAATGTTGAAATAATAATAACCAATAAACAATAATATTAAACTTTACATACAGGTGCATTAGGCCACCGATATGTTCCACCAAGTTTTATTTATTTTTTATTTGTGCTTGACAAAGGATCTAAGCAAAAGTCTCTATACCTGCATCAAAATCACAGCTTTGTCCTTAGAATGATGGATCCAAATTCCTCATGAATTGAACAAACCTCAAATAAAAAAAACATTGTTGCAATAATTGTTAAAACAGTCTAAATAATTAAAGAAATGCATTCCTATGAAAGCGTGGTCAATGTGGCCCAGGACCTCTGCTGTTTATCTTGCAAACATTTTCTTTGTCATTATACACATGTAATGAACATTCACATACTATATAGGATGATACACTTATACACTATATTGCCAAAAGTATTCACTCATCTGCCCTGACTTATTTAGCTGCTCGAGTGTGGAAACCCATTCCATAAAGCATGGAAGTGAATGGAACGCCAAATTCTAATAATTTGAATAGTGAGCAAATACTTTTGCTAATATAGTGTAAATATATATATATATATATATATATATATATTATATAGTGTAAATATATTTCTTTATTTATTTATATATACATGA
>JAOUQV010068818.1:0-17211 GCA_028565295.1 Aspidoras spilotus
TTTGACCATTCTCCAAGAATCGCATTTGTAAGGTCACACACTGATGTTGGACAAGAAGGCCTGGCTCTCAGTCTCCACTCTTATTCATCACAAAGATCTTCTATCGAATTAAGGTCAGGACTCTGTGCAGGCCAGTCAAGTTCATAGACATCAGACTCTGTCATTCATGTCTTTATGAACCTTGCTTTGTCAACTGGTGAACAGTCCTTTTGGAATGACACCTGTAGCCATGGAAATGTTTGAAACACCTGATTCCAATAATTTGGATGTGTGAGCAAAAACTTTTGGAAATATATAGTGTAAGTCTCTTTCAAACTAAGAAAATGATTTAAATGTGTCTGGGGCATTGTGGGCAATGATAGTTTTTGATACACGCCATGTGTAACAAAAGGAGGAGGCGCATTTCCCACCTTCAAACTGTTTTTCCTGCATGTTGATATGTCGACACGTTCGTTAAAATGTTTACTATTAATTTAAATAGTTCTCAATAACTTTCAGGAAGCGTATCTACACCTATTAGCTATTAACTTTGGATAGTGTTCCAGTGACATGCATCTCCATACCTGCCCTATCCAACTTAAAGTGCTTTTTTAACGTTAAATAACTCATTGGTGACCAAAATCGCTTTATCAAGCTTATTAAGGAAATATTTGGCTTAGCACCTGATGTAACACCAAACTTGCCCATCACCTCCTCATCACCTTTGTTTCCTTCACTAACATGGCCATTGAAATCTGCACCAATCACCACTCTCTCCTCTCTGGGAATGCTCTCTACTACTTCATCTAGCTCCCTCCAAAATCCTTCTTTCTCCTTCAACTCATAGTCAACTTGTGGTGCATAGCCACTGACAACATTTACTATTACACCTTCAATTCATAACTCTAAACTCATCATCCTGTCTGGCACCCTTTTTACCTCAACAACACTCTTTGCATAGTCCTCCTTCAGGACCACCCCAACTCTTCCTCTCATTTCTCTTCCTATCCCATGATAAAACAGTTTACAACCTGCACCAATGCGTCGAGCCTTGCTATCCTTCAACTTTTTCTCCTGCACACACAAAATATCCACCTTTCTTCCTGACTATCCTAAAGCAACCCTCACTAGAAATACACTGGTTTGTGCTCTCTAATGGCTGGTTTTGCTTTATTAGCATGACAAATATGGACATTTCTATTACAAAATTACAGAAATACAATATAAAATAGATATAATAAAATAAATAGAAATACAAGTATAAAATAGAAATATAAGTTAAAAACACAATATAAATCTCTCACACACACACACACACACACACACAAAACTACCTACCTATCTGGATCTGACATTTATACTTTTTGTTATTTTACTTTGAGATAGGCTATTGGTACCCTATTTTCCTTTTTTATTAAGTCTTAGTTCTGGAGCCAATAAGATTAAAAGGTTAAGCATTAATCTAATAATTGTTGTTTAATGCACAATTCCGCAACCGTTTCTTTAGGATATTCTTGTTTGGTTTCCTGATTATTCACAATAGATAACGTTTACTGATATGTGTTAAAGCACTAGACAAGGGCGTCTACTAAAACTTGCAAATATAATTGTAAATAAAAGACTTTTGTGAGGAATAACAGCCAATATCATTTTATGTTTTATATCACACTATTGATATATTTGTTTAAAACCATAAAAGTATGATTTATCTGATTACTTGATTAGTCTCTATTAGATACTCAAATTAAAAATATTGGTAAGCACATCCCTAGTGGAAACCAAACAAGGAACTTTCTCTCATGGAAACCAACATTAGTGAGAATGTGAATGGGACATCAATTTTGGATCCAATAGCATATGCCTGAAGATGAGAAAATAAATATCATTCATTCATTGAAAAAAGATCATTCATTAATTTTCTCAGGTTATTACACACAAGGGTACCGGCCAGAAACCCACCCGGCAACTATGGGTGCAAGGCCAGGAACAACCCTAGACAGGGCGCCAACACATCATTGGGCACACACAATCAGACACACACATTCACACACTAAGGGCCACTTTAAAGACACCAATTAATTAAGCTTGCATGTCTTTAGAATGCGGGAGGTAATGGGAGTATCCTAAGAAAATCCACGCAGAGAAAATCAACTGGGAGTGCATGAAAACTCCACACAGAAATTTTATGAGTCATTCCTTAAGGGGAATATTCCCGGTCCTTCTTACTGTGAGGCAACAGCATTACCCCCAAAGAATAAGTTAAATAATAAAATAAAAAAATTTAATTAAAATGTCAATCAACTCAAAATCTAATAAGTATACATTTTTATATTTAATATCACATGTGAGTAAACCCTCCCTACACCTTGCAGGTTTAGGATTGCTTTAGTGCATGGTCTTAACACAGTGGGCCACAGTCAGGTGGAAACTTGAATCTTACTGGCTCTGCTTAGAAAGGGGAGGATCACAAAGCAAACCCAGAAGGACAACCGAAGGAGGCACTAAGAAGCCCACTTGCTCTATTTGGGCATGAGAGGTATAGTGTAGACCATGCCATTGGCAGGTCAGAGCTGTTATGGTCACTTGCCCTCAAAAGGGTTATGCACAATATTGGTCAGACGTTTGAATGTTATGGCTGTGTATATTGTGGCTTGACATTCAACAGTTTCAAAATATATTATTATGGTTTTTGGTCTATATCATCTATCCCTAATAAGTGGGATGCTTAGCCAAGATATTGTGCATGTACAAATTACTCACGTGCATCCTTGGTCCTTACTTGCTTGGAGGGTTTGCTGGGCTCACCTGTACCCAGTGCATTGATTGCCACCACTCTAAATTCATATTCCACCCACGGGCTGAGCTCATTTACCTTAGCTGTCAGACGCTGACCTCCTACTGCTTCTGACACTGAAACTGAAATAAATATGCATGGAAATAATAAAATGTATTAAGAGATACTAACAAATTACAGAATATACAATACACAAAAGAATTAAAATGTACCATGAAAATGAACTATTGATTGATTGAGACATGCTGAATATATTTGTTTGGAATAGGACTGCTATATTTATTAATTGCTAGATCAAGAATAGAAACAATGCTACATGTCAAACAAAAGGCATGTATTAAGATACCAGACCAGGTTTAGCAAGCAAAGACAGTTTATTTACAACCAGTAATAAAAATATTCAAAATGCATCAAAAGCTTTAAGGGGTCAGATGCCACTGCCTTTGTTCAGGGGCCTTAGGAGCTGCTCCCTTGCTGGCACACAGAAGGAAGACAGCAAGAGAAAAAAGTTGCATAGTATACAGCCAATAATAAGTGCTAGAACTAATTCGCACCAAAGATCAACATCTATGTCCTCCCCATTTAAATTGGCTCCCCGTAATGACATTAGATGTTTATCTTTGGCTCTAGGGTAAAAATCATAAACCTGTGTACTATATCCCCTACCCATGTCATTCCTAAAACCAATTCTATCAGAAATAATTGAGCTGTTACTAAAAATAATCAGTTCTTCACTTAAAACTGGTTATGTGGCTTTATTCATTAATTTTCTCCCGCGGAATTAAACCCAGGTCCTTTTTGCTGTGAGGCAAAAGCACTACCACTGCGCCATCATGACATCCTGGTTATGTACCTAAATCCTATGAATTATCAGTGATTAAACCTCTAAATAAAAAAACTGACCTGGACCCCTGTAATTTACTATAGTAAATTTTACTTATCTATGTCTATCATAAGTAAAGTGAAATATGCAGCACTGAATAAATAGTATTTATAACATATGTATAAAGTCCCTGATATATGAGTAAATTCTCTGATATATGAATATACAGTAGCTTAAGATCAGTGAGTGACTAGTGAAAGTATGAACAGTAGTGCAAACTGAGCATATAAATCTGTAAAGTGGTATGTGCAAATCCTGTTCAGTGTTAAGTTTGTGTGTTATGTGTAGTTCACATTGTGTGTTAATGAGATAAGAGAGGGAGGGTGAAAAGAGTGTTGAGAATCCTGACTGACTGATGAAAGAAACTGTCCTTCAGTCTGCTGGTTCTAGCCCGGAGACTCTGCACTCTTGCTCACTCTCTCCACAGCAGTATTGTTGATGGTAAACTAATCACATTTCTGTTTTTTGTCTCATCGATGTTGCTGATGAGACCCACCACAGTCATATTGTCTGAAAACTTGAAGAAATAGTTAGAGCTGTGTGTTGATGTTGAAGGGTGAGTAAAAGAAGACTCAGATCTCATCCTTGTCAGGCCCACGTGCTTAGTATGATGGTGCTGGATGAGTTACTGCTGACCCATACTGCCTGTGGTCTCCCTGTCAGGAAGTCTAACAGCCAGTTGCACAATGAGGTGTTAAGTCCCAGTTAAGTCTAACATAAGCATTCTAACATAAGAGTCCTTAGTGTCTATATGACTGAGAGATGTGTGAATTGTGGAAATGGCATCATCTGTCGAATGATTAGGCCAATATGCAAATTGGAAAAAATCCAGGGACGTGGGAAAGACTGCCTTTATGTGTTGCATGACTAGTCTTTTGCAGAACATGATGAGGATAGGGGTGAGTGCCACTGGGCGGTAGCCATGTAGGAGGGTGATACCTTCTTTGGGATAAGGATGTTGGTGATGGCTTTGAAGCAGGTGGGGACTATGGCCTGACTCAGTAAGATGTTGAAGATATCCATAAAGACAGCTGCAAGTTCCCTTTTGACAGTCCCTTAGCACACAACCAGGTATGTTGTCAGGACCAGGAGCTTTACAGATGTTAATCTTGCTAAATGATTGCCCTGTTTTTGGACTGCATCAGCACCTGGTCACCAGTAGGAAGTGGAAGATTTCTGTGCAGGTGTGCTGTTGTATGCCTCAAACCGATCAAAAGATTAGGGCAGTTCGTTCATCTTAGAGGTGGTGTTGTCACAGTACTGTGGACTTGTCTTATAATCTGTGATGGTCTGAATTCCCCGCCAAAGACTTCCTGCATCTTTGCTGTCATTGAAATGAGGGTATATTTTCCTGGAATACTGATTCTTAGCCTTTCTGATGCCATGAGACAGGATGTTTCTAGCTGTCCTCAGGCCCATGTGAACTTCTGCTCTGAATGCAGCATTCCTGCATCTTAGAAGACTGTAGACCTCTTTTGTCAGCCTTGACTTCTACATGGCCTGAACAGTAATGGTCTCAAGGTCAGTTATGTCATTAAACCACTTGTTGATATATGAACAGACTGTATCAGAATACTCCTGGATATGTGTGGATTTGAAACAGTCCTGAAGTGCTTCTGAAGACCCCTTCGTCCACGCTCGTACTAGCTTGCAGACTGCTTTGGTGACTTTAACGAGAGGTCTGTAGCTTGGCATTAGCATGACACTGATGTGGTCAGAGCTGCCGATATGGGGAAAGGGGAAAGACTTTGTAAGCTCCTCTTGTAATGGTGTAAACTTGGGCCAATGTTTTGTTTCCTTTAGTTGAAAAGTCCAGAGATGTTTTGTGGAGCCAGGTCATCTACTAGTGTAGCTCCACTGAGTTAAATCAAGACCAAAGTCAGCACAGCCGTCTACCAAGATATTTTAGAGCACTTCCTGCTTGGATATGCTGATATGCATTTTAGAGATGGAAATTTCATTGTCCAGCAGGACTTGCCACCTCTCCGCACTGCCAAAAGTCTCAATACCTGGTTTAATAACCACAGTATTAATGTGCTTATTTGGCAAGCAAACATGCCACACCAAAACCCCATAGAGAATCTATGAGGTGTTTAAAAGAAGATAAGAGGCACCAGACTCAAAAATGCAGACGAGCTGAAGGCTGCTATTAAATTTCCATAACACTTCAGCCAGCAGCGCCACAGGCTGTTCGCCTCCATGCCAAGGTGTATTGATGCAGTAATTCATGCAAAAGCTGACCTTGATCCAACGCGCTGCAGACATAGATACAAACACAAAACACCAACAGCACATATCCCGAGACAGGAACATACTCAGATACAGGAAACACACGTAAACAGAAAAAACACAGAGAGGGGAAACAGTGAGAGCGGGAAACCGGGAAAGCACCGATCTACCTTCAGGCTGCTAGCCTGTACCTTCTCTCCACTTTTAAAATCAGCGTACCATCGTCCCTGAATACTGCTAAAGTGGAGAGAGAAAAAATGGTGCGACACTGAAGTCTGGGTTCTGAGCTGCATAAATGACACCAGACTCATTATTATGACTTTAAATCTTATACTTATGAGATTGTGCATAGCTTTTTTTTCTTCGCGTGGTGGAAATGGACATATATCAACATTAAACTGTATATAAGAAAAGGTGTCCATTTTCTTTGGTTGTATTTCACAAGGTGTCCTGATTTGATCAAATGCAATGTCATAAAAGACACTACCTGTGGTGACAGCTTTCCATCCCAGGGAAAAAGGGGTTCTAGCCTGGATAGTGTAAGAGGTAATTGGACTGTGATTATCAGGACCATCCTTCCAGGAAAGAGTGGCTATGGAATCTGAGAGCTCTTCCACGTGAATGCTGCTAGGAGGGGCGGGGGGACCTGAAGATAAATAACACAAACACACACATACACACACTCAATTAAGTGCATAGAGTAATGATGTTTTGTGGATTTTGCTTCAACAAAAACTACTGGAGTATTTAATAAAACCTTTACACAAATTAATAAAAAGTGTAATTTTCTCAGTAGCATTCTCAAGCAATGCATATCATATTGTTTTAATTTATCAATATTAGTTTCATATCATCATATTTATTATAAGTGTATTATACAATAGGCAGCCATTTTATAATGAATTGTTGCAACCATAATCTAACATCATCAATTTCTAATCTTTATGTCTAAACACAATTAAACTGAAATGGCCTAAATAAGAATCGGAACTAAACTAATTGTTTATTTGTGATATAATCATACAGCATAGGTCTGAATAGCACCTTTGACATTCAGGTCGATGGCAATAGATCTGCTGTCCACTTTGGTCTGCACTGCACAAGTGTACCTCCCTGCATGTTTCATCTGAATATTCCGAATCATGATGTCACCAGAAGAATGCTGCTGAAAGATAGTAAGATCAATTATTGAATATTGGTCAATTTCCTTCTATATGTATACAATTCCAGCTATTCAAACTAACACTAATTCGGGACAAATGTTTACAAAGTTTAAAAAATGACATTTGTGTAGTAAGAAACATCAATTGGACTGTTAGTCATGTTAGTCTGTAATCTGATTTTTAAATGAAATGCAATAAAAACTAGAACATACATTTCCTGAAAAATCAGTGGTGTGTTTCACTGGTGAATCCCTGCATTCCACTAAAGGGACCATTTCATTTTGTCGTGTCTGAGCGTCAGCATGCGTTCCTAATAAAGCTAGGTTTCATTTCGTGTAGCCTGAACATAATTCTGTGTTCCTAATAAAGTGAGAACTTGATTAGACAAACTATTGATTAGACATCCAAAAGCGCTCATTTGCTTGCTAGGGTGTTTGATATGGTTTCATTAAGATGCAATGCAGTTAGACCAAAATCGATATCTGAAACCAACGCACCTTTTTGATAAAATGTCTAATAGCCTATTCAAATGAAAAAAGGAGTGTAAAACAGTAAGAGCAGATGAATGAGTGGAGACCAGATTAAGTGTTCTATACACCAAAATAGGCAAAAATTATAAAAAAATAATTATTTTCAATTACAACTATTTAAAAATGTTTTAGCATTTTATGTTAGTTAATCAATTTGTATTATATATATATAGTGTGTAAATACTGATATATTGAATGCTATTACTTACACTACCAACTCTTTCAAAGTGTCCTCCATGACTACCAAAATGGATGAGTTGCTCATTGAAGAACCATGTAAACTTGAGCTCCAGTGAGGGATCGTGTATCACCTGACAGGGCAGAACAATGCTCTCACCCACTGTAATGGCCAAGGTTGTCGGATGTGTAGTAATAAATGTGGCTTCTGTAACATTCAAGCAGAATTCTATTTAGTAGTCATTATAGTGTAGTCATACTTTTGCAAATGAAAATAAATGTAAAACGAAGTAAATCTACTGTATACTGTATTACTGTTATGATTTGCTAGAGTACTATTATAGTAATTATAATAACACTATTATTTGTTTGTGCTTAAATGGCTGTAATGTGACCAGAGAATGAAAAAACATTTGCTATCATTGCAAGAGTATAATGCCGTTTAACCTTCTAATTATATAATGAAAGTAATGCCTTTATTTTCTAAAACAAATGACTAAACTGTATTTGATGAGTTGGGGACTGATTGTTGTGATGCTACTTTTTTTTACTTGCCTCTAACAAAAAGAATGCTCTTTATAATGATTACCTATATATGAGTATGTACTGTATATGCATATATACATAAGTATGACAGGTATTATTATGGTGCTTAGAATTGAAGAAACCCCTGTTTCTGCCACACATACATAAAGACACACACCCAGGCACACTTTACAACATTCTGCACCCTGGGGGTCATATTTATGGCCAAGGAGAGGAGATCTCCAACAGGAACATCCCCCATGGATCAGATTTCTTTATAATCCGAAATAATCTGAAAGCCTGATTGGTTAATTTTACATTGTTAAATTGATTGTTTAATCAATTTATACAAAAGTAATTGACACATGGGCATCTAAGAATAACTATATTGTCATGGCAAAAGGTAGAAGTTTGGACAAAGTAGACTCTTTCATTTATTTGGGATGTATAGTAACAAATGCTGCAGACTGTGCCATTGAAGTCAAGAATGGCAATGGGCATGGTGGTGATGTTCAAATTAGCAAAGGTTTGGAAAAAGTCACTTATCACAATGACCAAGTTCTCATGGATACAGATAGTGGCTTTATTTTGGCTTGCAGACTTTCATTAGCGGCATTCATTCACATGCATAAGCTCTCTTCTGCACATTGCTATAAATATGCTGGATGTTCTCTGTCTTTCTTTAGGATCATTGTTTCTGTCATGTCTAATGTTCATTGCTTACAGACTTGTTTAATTTATGTGTGGATGTTTATGCGAACATGTATAGACTGTGCTTTTCTGTGCCTGGTTTTTCCTGTGTTTTTAGGTGATTAACAAACATTAAGCGGCGATACCTAAGATGCTATAGTGTGCAACTTTAGTTACTCACACTATTCACTTGGCTCAGTGTCTTCCTGGTTCTTTACTGTGAGCATAAAGGAAAGCGCACTGTGTTAAGACACACAGCAAATTGAAACCAGAGCTTCCTAGCTGCTATTAAATGACACACTGAAACTAGATGTATCCTGGTAAAGTGATGAGATTAACACAACCAAGATATGCAGCCTGACTATATTTTGTAATGGCTTAAATAATAAGATGTTTGTTTTTGCTGCTGTGCTGTTACCCCAATAAAAATTAACAAATCTCTGTTTTAATAAATAATTGTCACAAAATTAATATAGTAATCTTGAAACCACAATTATTACTCAGATTATAATTGCCATACCAAAACCTTTAATTGTGACATCTCTACATCCCCACTTGTGTATACATTTGTAATGGTAGTCAGGTGAAAGTAAAACCAACAGGTTTTAATGTAGAGAGGTAAACTAACAGAAATCTGGAAGAGACATCGAACAGATTAGCAGTTTAAATAGAAAATGCTCAGTATGTGACTTGAAAGACTTCTTTTTTTTCATCAGAGTTAAGAAGGAGGAAGTTTTTTAGCATCGATTGTAATTATTGCCTCCATTTTCTTAACTCTTACTAAATATAAGTCTTACCCTGTTTTTCTCCCATGGTACTGTAGTGAATACCATGTTTATCCACACATATCATATATAAACTATGCATGGTCGTGTCATACCATGTCATACGCCATCATGGCTGCATGGATGTACTCTATGGTATAGGGAAAAACTGACTGAGCTTTCCAATCTCGTGTCAACTGTAAGTCTATTTAGCTACTCATTTTAAGCTCATGTAGATAACATTACCAGGGAAGTATTCTTTCATCTTAAAAACATTGCCAAGCTAAGAAACACACTCACACTCCATAATGCTGAAATACTTATTCATGCCTTTTGTCACCTCCAGATTGGATTATTGTAATGGCTTATTGTCTGGATGCTCCAGCAGGTGTTTACGAAAGCTTCAGTTAATACAAAATGTTGCAGCCAGAGTTCCTTCTAGAACTGAAAATTAAAGTTACAGCAGGCTTTCTCTTACAAAGCCCCAAAGCTATGCAACAGTTAATGTTCCAGTTAATGTTCGGGACTCAGACACAGTCTCAATGTTCAAATTTAGACTCAAGACATATTTGTTCAGCCAGGGATTCTGCTCATAGAATTAGTTCCTCTTAGGTAAGGGTGCAGATATTGAGAGTTATGGTCACTAGAGTATTGGTAAACAGATATATCTGGATTGCCTTAGGTTTCATGGAGCCCTCATACCTGTTGTTCACTTTCCAGTGTTGACATCTGCCTTGCTCGTTTGGGAAAGATTTATCTTATTGAATCTCCCTTTAGAAGGTCCAATTCAGCAGTTTAGTGAGGACATTTTGGAAAGTGATGATATTTAGGTTGGTCATCATGATCGGCTTCCGATGAAACAGGTGGAAACTCCCACTGCAGTAAAGGTCGGCAGAAGAAACACATGGATGCCCCAGCCTGTAGAAGAGCATGCCACTCCAGCAGGACCAGCAGTATTGGGATCTAGGTCACTCTTTCGCACTTTCGGAAATTAGTGTGAGACAGGCCAATAGGGCTTTGCCTCCCATCCGAGCACAAAATTATCAAGAATAAATATTGAGTGAGTTATTGCCACAATATAGGTAAACCATGGCCATATTTGGAATGCAATTTGGCCACTCAGGCACTAAAAAAGCAAACCAAGTAGCCCTCACCTTACTCAGTGAATTTCAGTCATACTTGGCATAGACAGATTTGCAAAAGCTACAGAACCTAACTGACTACTTCATGCATGAAGATGTGGGCCCAAAACACCCTGAGAATATTAAATAAATGCCAATTTCAAAGTAAAGAAAAGATTAAACCATAATAAATCCTTCATAGTGTGCACCCAGCTCCCTCATGCATCAAATACCTCTTTTTATTTCAAGCCCCACCAACCTGAAGAAGACAAGACGGCAAAGGCCTGGCGAAAAATGTGGGAGTGAAATGCGATGACGAAACAATTTAGGAGAGGTTTAGGAGAGATGAAAAAGGAGAGGTGAAATTCCACCTACTTGTCCCAAGCAGCAGGAAACACATTCTAGATACTTGACTGGCGTTTCCAGTGTAACCAGCAGACATTTAATTATCTTTCCTTAAACTACAAGTGAGTTTGTTCACTGGTCCGATTAGATGCCTACCTAAAGACTTTACACATACACACAGAGTGTCTTTAAAATAGATATTGACAGACACATAAAAATTCAGACATTCATTAGAAAGACACATACAGAGACCTAGACACCTGGACTGATCTTTCATCACCATCTCCATTTGCATGCCTTACTAATTTTGCTTCACTGTGCTGACATTTAGGTAATTAAAGTTATCTTTTAGTTTTGATACTCGATTGACTTTTGAATATTACAAAGCTAGGTGCCAGAATGCCAGTGTGGCTCTGGTCCATACACCTTTCCTTCTCCTCTCGATCACACTTTAGAATGCATGATGTCATACTCAGCCCATTCCCTCTCAAAGAGACAAATATGTTCCTATATGTTTGATGGTTTGGCACAACAGAACTGTAATGGATACTGTACAAGGCAGGAAAGATATGGTGAGCTTTACTATATAAAATATAGGTATGCCGCTTCCTTTCAGGGAGTTTCATTTAAGCTCAATGCACAATGAGTCCAATTATCCAGTTTATCTTTTCTAAGCGTTTCTATCACCTCAAAGTTTTCTAAAGATTTAGTTTTTGAAATTAAGTTTCTCCATTATCAATTTAAAGATTTTTTTGCAGTTCTTCTGTAATGTCTCCTTAGCCGCTTTTAGTATATTTTTATTTGCTGCCACAGTTCATCTGGGGTGTGTGGCTCCTTAAGTTTCTCTAGTTCTTTAAATCCCTTGACAAACTTCACCTGGTATTGTTGCTTGAAATTGTTTTGCTGCTTGAGCTGCTTGAATTGGCTTGTTCCATTTTGAACCTCTTCTTTATTGTCAGAGTCACAGTCCTCACTGATGCATTTGCAATGAATGACTGTTTGTTAATCAGGATGTACTTACACTGAGCTTTCTGAGCAAATCTCCTCATAAAAATGAGATGAAAATAGGAATAAACCTGATAAGAATCATCCTTATTTGGGAGATAACAGATTAAACCGTTTGTAGGAAAATTCTGAAAATGTGTGTGTAGTGGTGAGTGTGTATAAGTTCATATGTCAATGGTCAGCAAGAACCAGACTTTCGAAGTGATGTGAGCTCACACAGGAAGTTAATCATCATGGTGAATCAAGCATGAGTAGAAAACATAATAATAGCAGTTAAAGAAATGCAGGTCTCTGGCAATAAATAAATATATATAGAAGCATAACAAACAGAAGGTAACACAGGCATAAGTGCTACCTGAAACATAAAGCAACCAGCAACTCCACCATTAACAAACCTGGTCAACATGTAAGAAAGGTGCGTCTGCATGCAAATATCTTAGTTTACTAAAGACTCTAAGCCCATGAACCCTCAAGATTTGCACATTTATATAAGAGGAACTAAAACTATAATCAAAAGACAAATACTATAAAACTATAAACAACTAAAAAAATAATTCTCAAACATTAATTGGAAGACTGTCTCACAATATTACTATTATTATTATTATTGTTGTTGTTGTTATTCTTAATAATAATAACAACAATGCTCAATGTTATTATTATTATTATTAATAATAACAACAATGCTCAAGGTTGTTTTTACAAAAGAGTAAAAAAAATAGATCATCATATGTTCAATTCATTTCGATTTTATTTATTTATAAAGCGCTTTTAAGAATGGACATCACTACAGGGTAGAACCAGAAGGTGACACAGACATGAGGGAGCCGTGGGACATAAAGCAGCCGGGCAACAGCATCAAAACAACCCAGTTGACCAAATCACTCTATGACCATGAACCCTCCAACTGAAGACTGAAGAAGAATTGAAGACTAAGATTGTGTCTAAGTCCAGAACGCTAACTGGAAGACTATTCCATAGATGTGTGGCTCTATAAGAGAATTTGACCCCCTTTTCACCTCAACAACACTCTTTGCATAGTCCTCCTTCAGGACCACCCCTAAATCCTGACTGACAATTTTCAAAAATATTGTTTTTATTCAGTTATGACCATAACTGCTGTGCTGCAACCTTTTCTAGGATCTTGGAAAGGAAGTGGAGGTTAGATATTTGAGACAAGATTTGGTTTTTAATCATAGGTTTGATAACTGCTAATTTAAATGTTTTAGAGATATAGCCAGTACTGAGTGAGGAATTGATCCTTTTTATGAAAGGTTCGATTATTTCCGGTAGTACATATTTGAGTAAGTTGTGGGTATGGGATCTAATATAGATGTTGTAGATTTTGATGATAAAACTAGTGAAATTAACTTTCTTTTTAAGTGGATTAAAGTATGATAATCTCTGGTCTAAGGTAAATATATTGACGTCTAGATTTTGTGCTTTATCACTAAAAAAATCATAAAGTCGCATAAAATTTTGCTATAGCATCACTTAGAGCTTTCCTATAGTCCTATGGTCTGTTTTAGGGACCAGGTGAAATCATTATACCAGGGTGATAGGCTGCCTGATTAAGCTTAGTGGGGTTGGAAGGTGATACAATCATAGTTGATAAATTTGGGAGTTTACTAACAAAATTATCTGCAGTACTTGTTGTAAATGTGCGTTTGAACTTGTACCGGCATGAAACACAACTATATTGATTTATAGTCATTTTGAATGAGATAAGATATTAGTCTAAAATTTTTACTATTTAATCCTAATGTTAATATTAAATCCAGTGTGTGACCGCCCTCATGAGTGGGTCCTATTACATTCTGCTTTACCCCCTCAGAGCCAAGTATGGACACCAATGCTATTCTTAGGGGGTCTTCTGGATTGTCAAAGTGTATATTTAAATCTCCTACAATCATAGCTTTGTCTACAGATGTAAGTAGATTGGACATAAAATCTGCAAACTCGTAGGAATTCCGAATACGGCCCTGGGGGTCTGTAAAGGATAATTAATAGGATCCATAGCCTTATTTTTCCAGGTTTCGCAAGATATTTTTGAAACAAAACCTCAAACGAGGTGTGATGGCTATATTATTATTATTATTATTATTATAGATGACAGCTACACCTTTACTTCTACCAGTTAAATGAGGCTGGGATATGTAATTATATCGAGGAGGACTAGCTTCATTTAATACTATATACTCATCCGGTTTGACCCATGTTTCAGTTAAACAACATACATTTAATCCCTGATCAGTAATATGTTTATTTATAATAAGCAATTTCAAATTTAGAAACCTATTATTTAATAGTCCCATCTTCAAGTCAAAGGTGCAGGCTGTATTGTCAGAATTGTCTAATTTCTTTATTTTGGTTTAGCCCGGGGAACCCTAGGTGTCGACTCTAAGAAGCTAGCAGATAGTCTGAATAGCCTGTTTGTCTGCTCCCTGGCCTTGGTTCTGGATTGTCACAGTTTAACTAGCCCTGTTATAAGACTATATCCTATGCTGGAGGATAAGAGAGCAGCACCTTCCCGAGTGGGATGGATACAGGCCAGACCTACCCTTAAAATTACTCCAATTACTCAAATAATTAAAAGGCCTACATGGTTTTTTGAACATGACTTGGACATCCAGCACTTCAGTGAAAGTAAGTTGTAAGTTACATCACCACACTGCGTTGGGAGGGTGCCAGAGCAGATTACTTCATTGCCTTCGCTCATTTACACACCTCTATAATATTACTTTTGGTAACCTCTGACTGTCGAAGGCATATATTATTAGCTACAACATGAAAAACTATATTAGAGAAGCTGCGCTTGCCTAAGATCCTAAGCTTTCCTGCTATGTCCGGAGCCCTGGCTCCCGGTAAACACTGTACTAATGCTTTTGGAGCCCCTAAAGGTTTAGCCACTTTCATGTGCCTCATTATAGAGTGTCCTATAAACAGAGCTCTTAGCGGGAATCTCACTGAGGAGGCGAACCTGTTGGACACATGAATCGGAGAAAAGCGGTGCTCTCGTATGCAAGCCTCAGCGTTGGTTTAGCGAGTATGCTGCCGGGTCATCACACATGCACCCTGCTGCGAGGGCTCTAATGCCGGAGTGGAGGAACTTCTATCTTTACCTAAGGCATCCAGACTTTCTCTTACTACTAGCTTACTAACTTACTTACTAACAGTACTGCTATCACTCTCACTAAGCCTCTCTAATGACTGGATGCGCACCTCTAAAACTGATATCTTCTCCATCAGGGTTCGAATTATGAATTATTTTCATAATTCCATTTAAAAAAAGTGAAACTTGTATACTATTTATTTCTTTTAATTTACTGATTTAAACCCAAACCCAAAAACTGAGAAAATTTCAATATTGTAAGAAGGTTCAATATTAAAGACACCTGGTGCCACACTCTAATCGGTATGTATTATAAAGTTTAGGAATTCTGTAAAAAACTCAGTTGACAGTAAAAATAAGCAGTTTGGTCTACTCAAGTGTTCTGGCCTCAGTCCAAAGAAAATCTTAAGACTAATTGGTGTTTATAAATTCCACTTAGGAAATGAGTGTGTGCCCTGCAATTGATGGCACCTGCCTAAAATTAAGTGGGCACAGAACACGAATAAATAAATATAGGCATGCTGAACACCTGTATTCCATTTCATGAAAAACACTAGCCCATTTTAATTGAGGAAAGCAATACATGTGCTACAAAAAGCTGAAAAAGTATGCACTACTGAAGTCACATGACTAGGTATAAAAATAGCAGTTCTGCGAAAATCTGTTTCTGAATATTGTGTAACAATTTCCATGAAAACGCTTTGAATATTCCACAATTTACAGTACATAATAGCATCAAAAGATTCAGAGAATCTCTGTTGCAAAGGAAAAGGCTGACAGTAATTATTGGACACTTGTCAACTTTGGGCACTCAGACAGCACTGCCTTGAAAACAGACATAATTCTGTAGTGAAAATAAATCACTGCAAGCTTATAAACAAATTCGTAAATCACTGAGCAAAGTTTGTAGTGCAGAACACAAATGCAAGTTAAAGCTACATCATGCAAATAAAAAGCAATATTGCCTTGTGTAGGAACTCTAACCATTGTTGTCTTTACTTCCCAGACCTTTACAAACAGGGTATGCTAAAAATGGAAAACATGGCCATGTGCCAACATTTTAAGATGTGCTTCTGCATTTAAGTTAAAAATTAACTAATATTTTTATCAAGCTGTAACATTCAATATCTGAAATGTGTTTTATATTCTATTGTAAATAAAATATGGGTTCATAAGATAGACTAATCATTGCATTCTGGTTTTATTTACATTTTACAAAGCATGCAAACTTCTGTTAGATTTGGGTTTGTATTTAGTCATTTTCAGTATATTTAACAATAAGATAAGCACAAAACTAAGTGGGAAATTATGAGAAAGAGAATATATCTTATGAATCATATACACAATCTAATTCATCAAACCTTTCACAATCAGCATTCCAGAGCTACTTGCTACACCAAACTGGTTGCGTGCCACACATGTGTAGAGGCCAGAATCTTCTTTTACAGCATTGGATATTCGCAGACTTCCACTATCCAGAACATTCACTCTGAAAAAGATAATTAACAATATTATTACAGCAATAAAAATGATAGCTAATCAATTCAAAGTAAACAAATGTATAAAGTAATAAAGTACTGGACTGTTGATCGGATGTTACACATCAAGGGTTGACATCACTCAATATTATATTTTATATAATACCCAAGTTAATAAGCAAAAACAAATGTTTCTTCTTTTAAAATGTAGTTACTGTACTGGAATAAACAAGCCTTTGAGAGCACAAGCCAGTGTATTTCTAGTGCCAGACCCAAGCCAGCTAAATGATGAGACAATGAAATTGCACTTCACACTTTAAAGAAAACACACACACACACACACAGGGGTTAGACAATGAAACTGAAACACCTGTCATTTTAGTGTGGGAGGTTTCATGGCTAAATTGGACAAGCCT
>JAOUQV010069310.1:0-17191 GCA_028565295.1 Aspidoras spilotus
GGTTTGTCCAATTTAGCCATGAAACCTCCCACACTAAAATGACAGGTGTTTCAGTTTCATTGTCTAACCCCTGTAGAGCTTTCCTCTTGTTTTCCTAAGATGTTGACTAGACATGATGAGACATTTAACACATGTTGGACTCCTTTTCTGATGCTGAATCATGCCATATACCATATACAATGTATATGAAGTTGAGTTGATGTACATGGGTAAAAATGTATGTGTGGTCTACTTAGATAAACTCTGATAAACCTGAAGAAAGACTCGTATAAGCTGTTGAAAATGTCTCAGGAATGTTGAAGGATATAAGTTGCATTATTAAATAGTTTTTAGGTTTTATAGGATCTTGATGCTTCCACATGTACAAAAGATGCTGAACAGTTACTGTTTTTGTTATCAGTTTCCAAGAAGCAGATTTCTTTCCTTATATCATGCAATGTCGGCCTTCAAGACACATCTGTATATTAGAAATCATATGCCTGTTTTCAGATAAATTGTGTTTCTAGACATCCTGCGGCCATAATATGTCATAACACCAAGTCTACAACAGAAGGACAGTACTTTCACTGACATCACTTTCTCCCCAGCTGTTCTGTGTTGCAGTGCAGAAAAATAAAAAAAAGGAAAAAGCAACCATACGCTCTCTCTAGTTCTTCATTATATTTCTACATGCCAAGTGTGTTTCATTTAAATATTCGTATTTCAAAAGAAAACAATATTAAGTGCATTTGTGTAGCATGGCTAGAGTTGAATATATACATACATAAAAAGATATTTGAGTCACATATTACCACTGGCATTGTCAGTTTCACTTTTCATTATTATAATCCCTTATTTTTTGCCTCTGTGTAGCATTTTTTTGGTTTGCTTGTCTGCAGCATGGCAGCAGAAGCTACACGAGCTGTGATTTTCAGACAGCTGGAAGTGCAGCATTCAGATTAACAGTGTTCTGTATACTGGTAATCTCTCACACTGCATACTTCCCACGTGCCTTCGTCTTCTCATGTGATTTTCAACATTTATTGCAGGATATTTGTCCAAGTGAATCTCAATTTAAGATGGAGTCACATAGGAGCCAAGATAATACAAAATTCTGCATATCTTAAAACAATCTGCTCTTTCAATATCTGCTTTTTCAATTTTTTTTTCTATTTCCTAAAACCCAGCCTTTTCCCTGGGGGTCTCTATATGGCAAAAAAAATACACAAATAACAAAAAAACATCTTGTATGTCAAAAGATATGGCGGACAATATTTCCATGTTTTTACTAAAGGCTCAGATGAGTTGGAGGATATATCCCATGTTTTTAAATGTCAGGCTCAGAAGTCCAGGGGTGAGAAAAGAACATATGAATGTCAGAGTCAGAACGTCTGGAGAGCTTTCAGGCCTTTTCCAATAACACAGAGGTCAGGATTTCACTCTCCGAGCGTACATCTCACCAGCTCTCTCCAACTGCAAACACTCAACCCTTGAGCAAATATCCCATGGCTTTTTTTTGAGCTGATTCTCCCACAACCCAATGGCATAGCAAAGGCAGCCTGAATAAATATCTCAGGCGTAAAAAGTGACATTTTGATGACTGTTCAATCTGGAAGATGGTGTACTCTGATCAGATAGAGACAGCATCTTTACTTCTCTGAATGCTATTTTACTTCTTCTCATCGCTTTCTAATTTTTTTCTTGTCATCCAGCAGCTTGTCAAATGTCAGTGACTTTGAGGGATTTCTCATTCCTTTCTTCATATAAATGATCTACATTGCTGGTTTCTTTCAGGACAACACTGAATACTAAAGTCACGAGGTAGAGCCAGATATTTTAAACATTGTTATTGTACAGTCTATTTTCATTTAAGTTTATTCATAAATGAAGTGTTTGCATATTCTCACCATGTTCACGTGGGTTTACTCCATGTGCATGCTAGGTGAGTTAAAGAGGCTAAATTTGCCTTGTATAACCTTGTGTATGGATGTAAACTTGTGTATAGATATAATGTTTCTCCTGACATTAAATATCCATTGATGCTGTAATTACGTTAAATCAATAAACAGCAACTATTAAATTCAAGGACAATCACTGGTGTTGTGACCAGTTTTGTTTTCCTTAAAATGTATTTGACAATGTTTACTTTCTATTTAAGGTGTATGGAAAGTTACAAGCAACTTAAACTCATGAGCAGATGGCAATAATAATTTTCTCGGCTGTAAGCTATAAATTTGGCTCACTGAGCCAAAATGATCTTGTCTGAATGCTAGACTGAAAATGGTTTATTATTATTTTTTTGTTGTTGTTTTTCATCTTTTTAATGAAAAGCTCAGCGATGTAGAGTGATATGCTTCATTAGTCAGATAAAGAGAAAAACAGGACAGCAGCTGCTATGACATAAAGGTAAGCTTTTTTCCAGAGCTGACGTGATACATCCGAATAAACCTCCAAATAGAGTTGATGTTGACACAAGCCTTTGTTTTGTATTCATGATTTGTGAAAAGGGGAACGATAAGATTTCATAAAAGACTGGATATCACTTTATTGATATGAATACTTATCAGCCAGGTTAATGTGAGCACCTGTTTCGAGTTTATCTCGGATAAACCTACCACCTGACGTGCACTTGAAAGTGGCAGTAATTATAAAGAATACAACACTAATTTGACATCCTGGGCTTTTTTTGAACTACTAGTACAGTGAATTTGTTTGATAAGTGCCTGTGCCATTAAACAATTAACAAATTAACAGACAGGTCATAGTTCAACATAATTGGTACTTAAATGAATGACTCCTTAAAAGGTAAAGCAGGATGGCATGGTGTAACATGGGCCAGGCCAGTGTTCTTTGTTTTGATTTTGCTTGTTCTTCACATGTACGAGTGTGTGGGTTTCCTTCAGAAGGTCTAGTATACTCATTTGCCCTGCGTGTGTTTGTGTGTGTGTGTTAGAGAGAAAGAGACACACAAAGAGAGAGAGATGGAGAATGTGTGAGCGAGACACAGAGAGAGAGAGAGAGAGAGACAGTCTAACTGCCCCCAATAGGAAGAACTGGTGACATTTCTAGGGTGTTTCTGCAATGAGCATTGGGATGGGCTCCAGCTCCCGACTGACCCAGCAGAAGACAAAATGATTTGGATATTGACTAAATAAAATGTTACAACAATAACTGCAAGACTAATGTAGTGGTTATGTTTCAAATTATAGCAAGACAATTCTAAAGATTATTCTTGCATGCTTAAGTTGTTTAAATGAGTCCACAGTCCTATCAGGTTGGGAAAACAAAATCGATTCTTGCCTTAGATTTGTGCACTGATTTGTGGAATGTCTTAAGTGTTATCTGTACCGCAGTTCAATTTTGGAGTATAAATAATATAAATTGTACAGGTCAGGACTTCTGTCCTAAAGGTTGTTGTCTGTAGTGTCTAATATATAAATGTACTCTAATCAGAAATTAATTACTTTTAAGGGATATCTTGGGAGGAAACCCACACAGACATGGAGAGATTATGCAAGCACTGCACAGAAAGCACCCAGGCCACCCTACCAGTAAATGCTGATGCAATGTCACATTTCCCAAAAAAGACAATTAAAATCATTAAAAAGGAAACTCCAATTTGTTAGATAACTATGTATTTAACTGACAATATACTAGTATTTTGTAAATATTCAAAAACAACAACAGAATGTGAAGTCTGATGCTTGTAACACACAAAGCATTGGGAGTCGAAAGGAGAAGTTTACACTTTTGGAAATTTCAAGAATTAGCAGCTTAACTTGTAACTGATCATGTCATCTAGACTGATTACCAAAGGAACAACCATGAAAGGCTTAGACTTTGCAATCACGGGTGGGTTATTGCTCAACACTTTAAGACAAGTTCAAAGACAATTTTACTCAGAACCAGATGTCAACATTTTTACATTATGTCTTTCACATGCCATCTACAGTGTGTAATTAATATGAAAAGACCCAGAGAATCAAGAGAAATTTCACTGTGTAAAGGCAAATGCATAAGAAACCAATGTCAAATGTGCATGTAATATATTCCTAGTGCATGAAATGTTTTCCAAACCATACTAGAATGCAGTTAATCTATGTATTATCCATAATCAGAACAAATGCAGTGTATAAAGTTTACAGAACTGAAACTGAAAAACCTTTGAGGTTAAAATATATAAAAAATTCACAAACATATTAACCTAAATAATATGATGAATACACAGCTGTTAATGATGCTAAAGTGTTTGTACATGTGTGGACCATTGTGTGTTTTTGCTATGTTTTTTGTGTGTGTCTGTGTGTGTGCACGCATAAAAAACATGTAAGAATTAAAACAATGTACGTTAATGCGTAGTGAAGGTTAAAAAATGATTGTGGTTTTTGTGCTTAAATAATAGCATGCTGAATGTGGCCTACATGTTTTATGCCACAGATGGAGCAGAGCATTGTGGGATAGCAGCACAGATGAAAATGTCAAATTTGAATTTCTAGTCTGCCTTGCTCTCTTGGGCCATATAGAGAAACTAAACAAACCTAAGACACAAACCAACAGATACATAATGCCTAATACTAAATACACTCTCTGAATCCTCGGTATTGTTTATATTTGGTATAATATGTGACCATTTACATAGTACTGTATGTGCAGGGACACAATCCTAAATTATTGTTGTTAGTAGTAATATTATTGTAGTATTGTAATAAGGATTTTTATAATTTTTCTTTCTGCTTTAAAACGCATCATGCAGCCAAAACGTAAGGCATAGAGACATGAAACTTGGTCAAAAATTAGTACTCTCCCCACTACTCAGGTACTCAAAGCCAGCCTGATCGGCCCATAGGTGGAGCTACAGCAAAGCCCAGCATGTACAAGCCCCTGAATCACACCACCAAAGGCCTAGAGCTAAAATTCTAACTTTTTTTCTGAATCCTCACACACAAATCGTGAACTTTGTAAACAACATGGCTGCTGTGTCGATTAATACTAATAGAATAAGAGAATGGCAATAAATGACAAAACAGCTGTATTCCACATAAAATCTGGAGAATACCCACACAGTTTGGTGTATGTATATCAAAAGGGGACATGGATTTAAATAAAAGACACAAGTCACAATCGGCCCATAAGTGGCAAATGCTAGAAATGCATGTATGCATGCAATAAGCTATATGTTTTATCATTTTGGATGCACTGCAATTAATTAATTGTAATTGATCACCTACTTACATTTTTCTGTAAAAATTACAGCACAAATCAGTCACGTTTGTTTATTTTGATTTTAAAATTTGTTCCAGTGGGGCTTAAAGAGGCATCTACCTCTATGCTAGCATGGATACGTGGCTACAACATGTGCATTACAATGAAGTGACAAGTCAGGCTTGAACTACTAGCCTATATACACAATGCTCCCTATTTACTGTATTCTTGAGCATTTCTGTGCACAAAGCTAACGGACATTAAGTAATTGCATGGTAATTATATGTTAAATTGTATTATTCTTTTTATTTTTATGCTTTTATCTAAAATATTTCACATTTATCAAAATACTTGTGTTTCGTTTTATATCTATATTCATTCTGTATTTAGAATTCATTCAGTTTTCATCAATTTAAATGCGGGAATATGAAAACATGTTTTTATAGAAAAGCATGGTGATTATTTTAAATAGTGATGCATTTGTTTTTACTGAAATTTATTTGAAATAAAATCTGAAAAATTTATTTAACATCTTATTACAATTTCTTACATTTATGACTTTTAGGTGAAAACTGACATATCAGTGTCAAGACATGATTTGTAAAAAAAAGCATGAAGACCGTCTTTACTTTAGTAAGGCAGTGGTAAAGAGAGCAAGGTTGTGAGGAATGCTTTTGGAGTCACAAGGTCACAAGGACCTTCGTGTGAGAAATGTTTTTAAGATATGACACATGCTATGATCTACAGGGCTTTCAACTAGTGTGACCTAGAAGACTTTTGTCTTACTATTGATTGTGTGGTATTGACAGTAGTCTCGGTCTAGTATTTTGTATGTGTGTTTTTTGGGACACATCAAATGAAGATCTCATCTATTACAGGACATAAGGGCACAGGACATCAACTATTCAAGACACATAGACACAGGGCAAAGGTCTCAGGACACAACACTAGATGTTAGCTATTATTCTTCCATGTATAAAACTCTTGACAGACACAGTTCTATGTCCTCTAGCCTCACCTAACCCTAATACTTTATATCTGCAGTTTTATCTTACATAAGATCTTTTTTTCTGGCATTCTCTCTTCCACAATTAATTTGGCATTGCTGCATCTCTCTTCCTTATCCACTATATATCTGAGTTAATTGGTTTAATTTGGAACCTCATAGGCAAAGCACAAAAATTTTAAATATAGTTAAACTTTGTAAATACATGCATATCTTTTTATACGGATGGCCGAGTGGGGGTGGGGGCGGGGTGTGATGTGTGTGCTCTCATAATTCTTTTTTTAATGTAGTAACAGCACTCAAATGTTCATTGGATGCAGTAAATTCAAATAAAAAAAATTAAAAACTGATCTCGGGGAATGTTTGGGGGGGGTAATAAAAACTGGGACATTTTGGCAGAGTACATTTTACTGGACACATCACTAAAAACCGGGACAGTACTGGGAAAACTGGGACACCTGGCAACCCTATCTGTTTAGCTGATTAGTTGATTTCTGATACCTGATCCACTCTGAAGTGTTGAGATCGATTTACATTCAGTGATCTGAGTAATAACCCACACAAATCTTAGACTGAACAATAGAAGCTCTTACAACTAATAATGAAATGACATGCACACACAATCACTTTATCGCACACAGTGAATATTGTACTGTATATACAGCATTATTTTAAATCCAATTCCACACAATCCACAATTTCTCCTCAGTTAGAATATCACATTTAGCACTGAAGGTTAGGCCGTAACACATTGTGAAGGAGTAATTATTGAGCCAATAGGCATGTAATTGAAAGATTGACAATGTAATGAACGATAAAAACCCCAGAACATTATCAACAGTTTAGCTTATCTTTCTATAAAGGTTTTTAAAACATTTAAAATCCTTTACTTGCTTATTCACTTACATTAACGAATTTTCACAAAGCATATAATATTCTGCCGTGCACTGCAATATCAGATCTATATAGTCTGCAGGCAAATTTTAATCACTGACAGATATGCTATTCCTAAAATGCAGCTGACCAAGTCTGATGATGACATTAATCTTTTAACGAGCAAAGGTGCTATTGTATATTTGGTTCATGCATTACTAAATTACATGAAGAGCTGATTAAAAAATAATTCATGCTTATGCATACAAGAAGAATTTACTTTAGTCATTTAGCGCTGAATGAAGCCATCGGGTGAACAGAACTTTAACTTACCTATATGACTGCGGTGTGAGGAAGCCAGAGACAGATGTCCCCAGAGAGACAGCATGATCATGGTGAGCAGCAACAGCCATGCACACACACTCTGTATGTCCCGCTCTCGCATTCTAAAACACACACACACAACAATATATAATGTGAAAGTTTTCTGACAAACAGATAGAAATAAGACAAACATTAAAAGTTTGCGAACAGAATAGCTGACACTGAAATTTATGAAGTCATATGCCTGTGCAATCTGCAGATCTAAAAACAAATTGTATTCCCTTCCCGAGTTTAGAGAATATATTTTGATTTTCCGTCTGTCTTTTTAATGCATATTTCAATGGAAAAGTGGAATTTTTTCTTTAAATACATAGACATAATATTTTTTTTGCACCAGCATACATAATTGGGGAAGAATTTAGGGATAAAATCCATGACTAGGTTTAGCCGAATAATGGGCAACCAATTCTAATTTAATAAAGGGAACCTGTTCAAAGTAATAACAGCGTGGAATTCAAATAATTAAGTAATTCCTTCTGAGAATTTCAAGGTGTAAATTATGGCCCTTAGTCAAAAAAATCAAAACAAGTAAAAAAAAAAAAAAACCTGTGAGAACTGCAACACTCAAGATGCTGTGAACAAAAACTATTTGCAAGAAAACCCTCATAAAGTGCCAGTGCTGAAAACAAAGATGCGTTTAAAAGACATCACAATGGCCTAAAGAGAAGACGCAAATGCCACACAAATTTCCCAGGTCGTCCCGGGTGCTCAAACCCGAGTCCTTCTTGCTATGAGGCCACAGCACTACCCACTGTGCGCCAGTGCCTCCCTACTACCAGCAAACCAGAATAAGTGAACATAAGTATCTGAGCATTGGTGCAAAGTTATTTTAAAGAAACAAGGTAAGGCATAGATAAAGGTCCGTGTACTTGCCGGCCAACAGATTTTTGTTTTAAAACAGGAAAACAGAAAACCAAAAACAAGCCGTTTACTGTCTTTCTACAAAAAGAAGAGAATCAGAAAAATAAAAACCACCCATTTTACGTTTTTATATAAAAATAGGGAAAACGAGAAACACCCTTTATCTGGTTTCACTTAAGGTACTTATGAATGAAAAGCGGAAATTAAATCGTGGGTGTGGAAAACCCGTTTCTCGATTTTTCCATTAATATTTGTGTTCTGACCTGGAAGTTATAGTAAGTAGTATCCTGCTTACTGTACATTTTATTGTTGGAGTACTTAGTGGAGGAGAGTTAGAAATTGGATACTCTCCTAAATTATTGCGTTTCCATTAAGTTGCTGATTATATTGACTTCTGCCAAATAATTTACCAAGTTTATGGTAGTCTAAATAACCACAAAATAATTTGAAAATAATCGGTCACAATGTATGCCATATAAAACAAAAAACTTATGAAATCATATCCATATAATGTTGAAGAGCAGTAGCTGATGTATTTATGCTACAGTAAAAATGTCTGAAACTCATAGCGCAGGTACATTAGACACTATTCTTCAAGATAGCATAAGTTCATCTTCTTCTTTCGGTCTCTCCCTTAATCAGAGGTCGCCATAGCGAGTCAATCCTAATTTAAGAACTGATTTGTCAAATCCTAATTTAATCACTGATTTGTCAAATGTTTTATGCCGGATGCCCTTCCTGACGCAACCCTTACCATTTACCCGGGCTTGGGACCGGCACTAGAAATACACTGGCTTGTTCTTTCTAATGGCTGGTTTATTAATTTTTAAAGTAAATAATTTATATAATTTTAATTTTGCTAATTAATATCTAGTTAAAGGCATAAAGAAATAGAGGCGCAAATTAAAGGCACATTTAAACTCTTTGTGTAGATAGCGAGAGATCACAACATAAATATTAATGGAAAATCAAGAAACGAGTTTTCCACACCCACGTTTTTACTTAAGCGAAACCAGATAACGGGTATTTCTCATTTTCAGATTTTTATTATCCAAACAAAATACTAAAAACGGGTGGCTTTCCATTTTTCGATCTTGCAATTTTTAAATGAATGAGGGAAAACGACTAGTTTTTGTTTTCTGTTTTCATATTTAAAAAACAAAAGTCCTGTATACACTTTATATATCTATTCATCTATCCAGCTAGTGTATGTGTATGTAATATTAGTATAAACATGACACATGGCTGTTTACTTTGACTTAAATGGAGTCAGAAGTTTGACATAGGGCAGAAAGGGTAATGTTTTAAATGTCACTTTGGAGGACAACAGAGGGCTCCAGTGCAGATAAAAATCAATACTGCAATTCAACAAGGGATTATTTTATTGCAGGAATCTTCAACATCTGAACGGTGCAAGCATACCTTCATTTCCTAATAAAAAATTCATCTGGTATTTAATTCTATAGAAATGTGAACGGATAAGGGCCATCATGTTCAGTGATTGTCAAAGGGAAGGCAACCGGAATGAGAATGCATGTGTGACTTTTTAGGTAAACCGATCATATAGAAAGACAGGTCATTTGTCAGAGCTAAACAACTGGACACTTTAGGAAGAGACTGGGATATTTATTTTCCATTTGGCAAGCAGAGAGCCTACAATGAGCATGCTCAATAACAGGCTTGTGTCTCCTGGCTGGCTGCAGGCCCAGTGCTGTGACAGTTGAGCTCTTTTTAAAATCTCGCCACACAGGAGAACGGATTCACAGGCACTCGGATTTCAGAAAGATTGACAAAGATATGCAATAATCCTGTGAATCAAGAGTGAGAGATGTTAAAAGATAGAAAGAGAGAGCCTAGAAGTAAATGAAGTTGAAATTGGAAAGAGACAAAAAAAACAGGAGACATAAATTATAACAAGAGCAATGACATTCTCAGAGAAACAGAATAGCATATAAAATAAACAAAAAGAACAGCAGTTTGTTAAGAAAAACTATGAAGGTGTGTTTTGCTAATCAACTCAGTATATAATGTACATATGGGCAGACGTACAAACGTAAAGATTTCCCTGCAATGCATGAATACTGCAACAGTCCACCAATTTACTGTGATAAAACAGCAAATACCACTCTCTTTCTTTTTCACACCCACACACGCACACACACACCTTTCTTTACATGTCATTATCTATCACGTCTATAATCAACCTCTTTATCAAACTGTCTGCAGTTGCTAAACTACAGGACATCATCACCTTCCACACATTCAGTGGTCAATACACTTTGTAATCAATAGCTGATCTAAAAGGCAGAATGCCACTCATAGCAGTGATATAAACCCTAATGCCTAACAGTAATAAGTGAATAATCCTGCCCTGGACTATGATATGCACAAATTCCCAGGTGTTAGATGTACTCTAATAAACATGTTTGATGATACAAGGCTAGATTTATACTTAAACATAGACCTTGTGAGTTGTTTTGGCCCGTGGGGCCCGTTTTAAAATGTTTACTAAAAGTAAATAAATGTATTTTATTTTTATTTGAATGTTGAACTCCTAGGCTATTGTCTGTGAAGAGCATACGCAATAAAACACTAATACACCCCATGCACATTAATATTACATTTGTGGTGTTCTCGGTCCACTGAACCAAGCTGGCAAACATTTTTTTCTGCTCAGATGGCCTTGCAGATCATTTTTAAAAAGAAATCTTGTAAATTTAACGAAGAGGAGGATTTTTCCAAATTTGTAGATGAAATTTCTGCTGAGAATAATTTAATTGTTTAATCAAGTATGGCATCCGAAACATTATTCTGTTCACCGGTTATATTCTATTTTAAATTATAATTTTTTAATTAAACTGAGGTAAAAAGTAAATATTACAATATACAATTTGCTAGTTAAAGGTTATACCCCCTTTTGCCCTCGGAACTGCCTTATTTCTTCTTCTTGAGATGGAATTCTGCATTCCTTGGTTGTAACGAGTGGTTACTGTGTTAAAAAAAACTATTGAAAAGGTGTACCTGATAAAGTTGCCAGTTAGTGTATACTGTCCATATTATTTGTTAAATAGGCAAAAGTATATATCATTTATTTTTATTTTAAGTAATTGTTATGGCTGTATTAGTATAAAAATGTAATAATTCAGTGCGTCCACCATACCCACAAACACAGGTAACAAAAACATTAACACACAAGGGTTAATGGGTTGAATATTCTGTAAGTCACACCCAAACCTTTGTTTCTGGTCAAGACTGAACTATTGGAGGAGCAAAACTAAGATGACACTTAGACATAAAATAACATTATATTGCAAACATTATACTGTATATCAAGCACAAATGTAGCACTAGTCAATAAATTGTGTATTAGCATATAAGTTATATTTATTTTAATTAACGTGTAAATTTTTTTTTCAATTATAAAAAATGACTGCCAATGTTCTGGGACAAAATCGCATGACACTATAGTCCACGACTGTAGATTTCTACCAATTCTGTGACAAAACATGTTAATGAGAAAAGGCCATTACTTAATACAATACTGGAATTGAATTGAATCACATTCAGCTCAGTTTGTTTGCACAGCCATAGGAAACTTACTACATTACTTGCTAGTTTAAACAGTATGTTTCAGGTAACAGAATTTTGAACAGTTTGAACGTCATTTAATTTAAGGTCTTGAGACAGAAACAGATATTTCATTATCAATGTCAAAAACACAGAGGCTTTCCTTTAAATACAATTTTAACATCTAAAACATATTCACTTCATATTTATATTGTGACATAACAGCAAGGACATGGTAACCCAGCATACAAGAAAATGCTTTTTATTAGGAGAACTGTTACACACACACTCAGGCTCACAAAGCCACATGCACACACCCTTTAACCCCGTTATTTCACCTAACACTCAGTCAAACGGTGGACACAAAAAAAAACTAGTAACCATTAGACTAATACAGTTAACTATAATTACCACATTATAACATCAATTAACTAATAAGACACACACAAGCACAAAATAGAACATGAAAGCATTCAAGGTTTGGGGTCGAAGAACAGAAAAAAAAGTGAAATATTTGTTTGCTGATTGATAAAGTGTTTAGTGAAGGGATGGGTCTTTAGAATTAGTTTGAAGCTAGCCAGTGATTAAGTGAGTCAGAAAGAGACATATATTCAGTCCTCTGTATGTCAGACGAAGACATTTTAATGTCCTTGTGTTCTCATGTAAAATCAAGATATATAGCTCAGTTAATTAATTAATTTTCTATATAGTATTCAGACTACATAGTCATACGCCATTATCACTTTGTGATGGTTGGCTGCACCGACGTGATGAACTGACTGAGCATCCAAATCTCTTGTCAGCTGTTGCAGCCATCATACATGTGACTTAGAAATTAGCTCTTTTTTTTTACAACTGAACAGTAAAGAGCTTTTAATACCTAGCAGCCTGTGAGGATATCATTGCAGCACTTCAAGCAGTTGGGCTTAATTACTCCAGATGGGTTTTAATTGAAAGTAATTCAGTTGTTTTCTGTTTCTTTACCATTTTATGTAACTAGGTGAAAACATACAAATAGAGAGGGAGAGAGCGAGAGAGAGCGAGAGACGAATCAATTTCCTTGTTAGAAGTATGCGATTGCATCCACGTGTTAGAGCATCATGTGTCACATCGATATAAGTGCCAAAGTACTTGACTCCTACTTGTGCAAACATAAACACACACATGCAAACACACATTCGCTTACAAACCCTAGCCATTAAAAAGCCAAGCCGGCAGGAACACACTTCTGGTGCACCATTCTTTCTGCAATTGAGTGCACTGCATCGCAAAAAACTCACAGCATCGTCATCCTTTCTTACCAGGAAACCACCAGTCCAAAACCAGGTCTAGAGCAGGGCTATGTAGTGTGGCTGTGTGCCAAAATACAGCACACTTATCAATGCTTCTTCTGTAGGGCAGGTGAGGACAGGCTTTGTTTATTAAAGAACAAATATCTGCCAGTACAAAGAATAATTTATTTCTCAGGGACAGACAGTGAATTTCAGGCATGAAAACTACAGCACTGCAGTTATATTATATTCATTTACTGAAGAGAAAGAAAAGAGAAGGCGAGAAAGGGAGCCAGACATGAAAAAAAGAGCCAGAGCCAGAAAAGAGAGGTGGGCTCTACTTGTTTAATTAATCCCGCTGGAATCTGCTCTTCCGTCGTTGCAGATGGTGAGTTCATCACACAGAGACATTTCTCTTTTACTTTTTTGCTGTCTAATAAACATGCCCACTCACCCTTTCTGTACAACTTTCTCACTCTGCATCTATCTCTACTCCTCCTTTTGGATTTTCCCTTTGCACTTGGCCATGCTTGATTCCCAATATATTTATATAAACCTGTCTGAGAATATGTGTGTCTGTTACCTCTGATCAAGGCATTATCAATGCATTAAATGTGGAACCAATTGTGTGCAAATTGGTCTCCATTTAAAAAATGGAGTAGTACATCTAATCCAGATTTATATCAATACATACGGATGTGAAGGAGCACCAAAGAAAAAAGGGCAGTTTGGCAGCACTCACTGAGCTTTGGATTAAACATTCACTGGCAGATTTTATTTTTAGGTCATTACACACCCCTTAGTTAGATGACAAATGTTAGAGTAGGTGCTATTTATTATTTAGTATATGCTATATGTCTGTCTATTATATGCTCGCTTGGTATTGGCTTCTACTCCAATTCCAAATAATCTGCTTGAAGATTTTTTAATCTGGTTTCCGTCGATATCATAGTACAGAGACTACACTGCTCTGTGTTCTCAAAGACCAACTTTTGTTGGCAAACAAAGGGCTGATTTCTATTTTACTACTGCTTGACCTCACTGCCGCATTCTGTACAATAAATCATAACATTCTTATGTCCAGAATGTCTAATATTGGTCTTTTCAGCCTGGCACTAGCGTGGTTTAAATCCTACTTCTCTGACAGGCAACGCTTTGTCCAGCTGGGGTGCCATGTTTTACAAAAAGTGCATCCATACGCCAGGGTGTGCCTCAGGGCTCGGTCCTTGAACCAGTGGTATTTATAGTATACATATCTCCCCTGGGTGAAAATTTCCGATATCTCAGGTTAAAATTCCATTGCTATGAGATTTACCTCAGGCCCTCCGATCCCTTTCCTCCTACTTCTCTCACTAGGTGTCTTTAAGATCTTATCTTATAACTGCGGGCCAATTTTATTTAATTAAACACAGATAAAACTTCTATACATTGGCACTAAAGCTTCACTGTCCTCTTTCTCCTGCCCTGTTCTTCTAATTGGGAACACCTCTGTTTCCCCTGCTGTTACTGCTCGAAACCTTGGTGTTACATTTGACCCTTTCCTAAATTTTCAAATCATTTTCCTAAATGATTTCACCTCAGACAGTAGAGCTTTTGGTCCATGCATTTGTTACTTTTTGGCAGGACAATTGAAACTCCCTGCTCTATGGTCTTCCTAACAAGGATCCTCACATCCACACACCGGTTCTAGAGCAGCTGCACTGGCTCCCTGTACAATCCAGTATAAAATACTACTCCCCACGTTTAATGCCCCTTATGGACTTGCTCCGCCACCTGCAGACCCTCCAGATGCCCCTGTACTTACTTAGGTCCTCCGATGCTGGACTGCTGGCTAATTCTAGATTTAGGCTGTCCTCCTTGGCAGAACATTTAGTGTGGCTGCCCCCACTCTGTGGTACTCTCTACCACCTTCTCTTCTCTCCGTCTCTTTACTTCCTCTCTTTAAATCAATAATAAAAACTCATCCTTTTACTCAACTATCCTTTCTTTACCTCACTGTATTGTTTGTGCTTATTGTTTTGTTCTTAATGCGTCCTTGGGCACCTTGAAAGGCGCTATACAAATTGAATGTATTATTATTATTAGTATTCAATTGCTGTTAAGAAGCTGTGAAAAATCCAGTTCTATAAAAGTGCCACTGAGTTGTTTACGCATCTGGCATAAAGTGTTTGCCAAAAATAAAATGCAGGTCAATGAATGCTTATCCATACCGGATCGGTCGCGGCCCGGGTTAACAACAACCGCCACCAGTACTGGTGGCAAACAGGGTACTGGCAGAAATCGAAAGTGGTGTTTTGTTCAGATATTAATGGACACGTTGGTGAAGGAAACAAAGGAGATGAAGGAGTTATGGGAAAGTTTGGTGTTAAGGATAGGAACGTAGAAGGACAGATGGTGGTGGATTTTGCAAAAGGATGAAAATGGCTGTGGTAAACACATATATCCAAAAAAAGGAAGAGCACAGGGTGACCTACAAGAGTGGAGGCAGAAGCAACCAGGTAGGCTACATCCTATGTAGACGAGGTCACTTAAGAGATTGGAGACTGTAAGGTTGTGGTAGGAGATAGCAAAGCTAGACAACATCGGATGATGGTTTGCAAGATGACTCTGGTGGTTAGTAAGAGAAGGAGGGCAAATGTAGAGAAGAGGACAAAATAGTGGAAGTTGAGAAAGGAGGAATGCTGTGAGGAATACAGAAAGGAGTTAAGAAAGACTTTGGCCGGTAGCGGCTGCTTCCTGATGACTGCGTAGCAGCATCAACAGTGATTAGACAGACAGGCAGGAAGGTACTTGGTGTGTCATCTGGACAGGTAAAAGACAGCAAGGAAACTTAGTGGTGGAACAAGGAAGTGCAGGTAGTTATTCAGAGGAAGAGGTTAGCAAAGACAAAATGGGACAAGGAGAGGACTGAAGAGAGTGAGCAGGAGTATAAAGAGATGAAGCGTAGGACAAAGATGGAGGTAGCAAAGGCCAAGCAAACAGCCTATGATGAGTTGTATGAGAGGTTAGACAGTAAGGAAGGAGTTGTATCGCCTTGCGAGGCAGAGAAATAAAGCAGGAAAAGATGAGCAACATGTCAAGGTGATTAACGATAGAAATGGAAATATACTGACAGGTGAGGAGAGGGTGAGAGAAAGATATAAGGAGTATTTTGAGCTGACGTATGAAGAGAATCACAAGGAACGAAGAGTGGTAGGCATAGAAAATGTGGCACAGGAGGTAGCAAAGATTGGCAAGGATGAAGTAAGGAAAGCTTTGAACAGGATGAAGAAGTGAAAAGCAGTCGGACCTGATGATATACCGGTAGAGGTATGGAAATGTATAGGAGAGATTGAAGAGATTGACTATATTATTTAATGAGATTTTTGAGAGTTAAATGATGCCTGAAGAATGGAGGGAAAATGAACTTGTACCGATTAATAAGAAAAAGGGTGATGTGCAGAGTTGTAGCAATTACAGGGGCATAAAGTTAATTAGTCACACAATGAAGATTTGGGAGAGAGTTGATGAAGCTAGGCTTAGACAATTGGTGATTGTTTGTGAGCAGCAGTATGGTTTCATGCCAAGAAAGAGCACCACAGATGCAATTTTTGCTTTGAGAATGCTTATGGAGAAGTATAGAAAAGGTCAGAAAGAACTTCACTGTGTCTTTGTGGATTTAGAAAAAGCTTATGAAAGGGTGCAGAGGGAGGAACTTTGGTTTTGTATGAGGAATTCTGGAGTGGCTAAAAAGTATGTTAAATTTGTGCAGGACATGTATGAGAACAGCATGACAGTAGTGAGATGTGCTGTAGAAGTGACAGATAGCTTCAAGGTAAAGTAGGATTGCATCAAGGATCGTCTCTGAGCCCCTTCTTCTTTGCTGTGGTGATGGACAGACTAACAGATGAGGTCAGGACAGGAATCACCATGGACTATGACATTGTTATCTGTAGTGAGAGCAGGGAACAGCTAGAAAAGAACTTGGAGAGGTGGAGGTATGCACTGGAAAGGAGGGGAATGAAAGTCAACACTTGTAAGACAGAATACATGTGTGTGAATGAGAGGG
>JAOUQV010069706.1:4546-17185 GCA_028565295.1 Aspidoras spilotus
GTGAACCCCTAATAATTTCTGCATAAATATAATCTAAAAGCATCATTAGATTTTCACACGCCTGCTCTTGGAGGTCATGCCTGCTCTTGGAGGTCACTCCTGCGGTGGGTAATATTAGTTTTGAATTTCCTCCATTTGTATAAGCAATCTGTATGACGGTGGGGTCCAAACTCTTCAGAGATTGTTTTGTAACCTTTTGATGGGCATCAACAACACTTTATCTGAGGTCTTCAGAAATCTTATTTCTTTGTGCCATGATACAATTCCACAAACATGTGTTGTGAAGAGCAGACTTTCATAGATCCCTGTTATTTAAATTAACCATGGTGCCCATTCACACCTGATTGTCTTCCCATTGATTGAAAACACATTCAGATTAACTACTAATCCTGGAGGTTCACATACTATTGTACCACTCACAACTATGTAATATTGGATCATTTTCCTCGATAATGATCTCATTTTAGCAAAATCTGTTGATGTTTTAGTTCATTTATCCAGACTCAAATATTTTTAAGGGTCACAAGCACCGTTTTAATTGAGATGTTTTGGTAAAGAATTGTTGCAATTTGTTTCAATAATTGGAAAATACCACGTGCATCTTATCACTGGTTTGCTGTAACATTTAACTGCCATGTTTTAATCATATGAATGAAGTGTAGAATTGTTTGCGAAGACATTTAAACCGGATTGGAATGTTCTCTTCTGTTTCCTACTTTTTTATTTATTACAATTTTGTATTTGTAAAAATAAACGAACAAATCATTTGAAATATAAAGCGATGATAAATGTGTGTGTTTATGCGTTATCCAGAAGTATAACAATGATCTGTATGTATTCATATATTTAAACAATAGATTATATACATGTACATATTTGCATATTTGTTAATCTGTCTTATGAGAATCATTTTATTTAAAAAATAATTCTTAAATAGACATGATCTATCTAGGAGATAAAATAATTGGAGAGAATACTAAATAAAACAGTTATTAAAGTCAAATTGTACATCATCATTTGTGAAAGTGCTACATGTAAAGAAATATTTAAATTTGTGTTTAATATATTTTTTAGAAAGTTATCGTGTTAACACTGAACATGTGAGCTTTCACCCTCACATACCTGTTGATGTAGTATGGTTGTGGGTGTGTCTGGTTAGAGGGACTTTACCCTAGGAGAGATTTTGAGAATCCAAAAAGAACAAAGTATGTAAAAGTTTATAACATTTTTATTTTCTCCCTCATTGATTGGTGACTGTCTTTTGCTTGTTGTGATGATGTAGAGAATCAAAAAAACATCGTTTTTGTGAAATGTTTTTGAAGACCCCTGGTGAAAGGAAAAATCCACCTGAATATCTCATCTAAGGAAAAATAAGTAGTTTTATACATAACACTTTAATGGATAAAAATAATGTCATGAAAAAAAGCTAATTTTTTGTTAATATGCGAATATCTTTTAAATCATAATTATGCAGAAATATAGAAAATTCATAAGCGTATACACATTTTTATATTCCTTAACGAAAAATAATAGGCTTCATCTTTATTTTGGCTACCACTGTATCAGCTTTAGCTCTTCAAGGCTGTTGCTGTGACAGCATTCCTCTGTGTAGAACAGTATGTAGATTAGCTCTCTACCACCACCTTTCACTGATTCTACATCCTGTGGGATGTTCTACATCCTGTGGGACAGACTGTCGGCATGTCTAGTCTTAAATTGTTATGCGATATCCTAATGTGCTCATTGGCCTCTCCTATGTTTTCTTTTCTATATTATTTCCTTCCAATGAGGGAACACTGCCGCAATTGGCTGCCGCTCCTCTTATATATCTTGGATATTTAACCCAAGCCATCTTTGATTTACCCCATCCATTTTTACCCCATCTATTTTTTGGGTGTCTTAAAAGGCAAAAAATGTTTATTATTATAACTTTAAAGCACCACTGTACGACTGATGAAAGCCTTTTTCCGCCAGTTGCCACTTATGGATGTGAAGTCTGACATATTCAGGCTTTTGAGAACAAGTTCCTTGGAAATCTGGATGTCTGCAAGATGGCCAGAACAGCAAAGGAGTTACTGAAACACATCAAATGCCTTATTACAGTCATGTGATAAGGATCCCTCGTGGAATCATTGAAGGAAGTGTAATGACACAAGAAAGACTAATAATAACCTGGATGGACAACATTACTACATGGACCATTGGCCAGACTGCTACAAGCAACACAAGAGGGAGGGAATTAGAGAAAGCCTACTCATCGGTGTAGAAAACCAGGTCGAGGCGATGACGTTGTACTAACAAAAAAGTCAACAGAATTCATCTAGTAAATGTCTCCTAATAAATCAGAATTCAAATTTGCCTGGAAATAGGGGTTTATCAGACAGAAATGACCTAATGCTCTGATAAACAATTTGATTAGACTTGATAAAAGTCAGCGTTAATTGTAAAAGATAATAAATGTTAACATTTTTTTAGCTCCACCCACTAGGAACATAGAGAGATGATTGTGCATCTGTGTTTGCGGTTCAGAAATGCTTTCCACTTTAAGTTATCCATCTCCCTTTCAGCATTACTATGGATATGTCACTAAGTCTGTGTGTGTGTGTGTGTGTGTTTCAGCTGAGCTAAGCTCCAGCTAGCGATACTTTCATTCTCCTCATGCCGGTGTAAGTAACAGTGCTCTGGTTTATTTATCGCATTTATATTGACTATTATGTTTCTTCAAAACTGGACCAGAAATAACTCCAGTGTGGCAAGAAACAAACACATGTTGGTATTTCTGTACTTGTGAGGGTAAAATATGAATGCAGCTAATTATCGCTAACTCTTACCCACTTGCAACTTTTAATGTTTTTTAACAACTAAAAAAAATCTCATCGGAATTTGCAAAATGTCCCTACAAGATAAACAATAAAAGGGATTTGCATCCTTGTTGGACCCCTTAGACCCCACAAAGATATAAACACGTGGTACACTCATACACACACAGACTGTATGACCTTATTGACAGGATGGGAGCATTGGCAGTTTCTGTCCATGCCAGGTGTTTTTTAGTGGGCAGGGGGGAGGGAGGAAGGCTCGTGCCCCAGATATCAGCCCTGGTATCAGGTTCCTCCATCGTGATAAAAGGAACGTTCCTGTTAGCCTTGTGCTAAACCCCATGGCCCCTGGCCAAGACATGTTCCACTAAGGTCCTATAGAGACATACCAGTATACAGGAGTGTCCTATCAAAAGTCTTATTACATTTTTATTACATAATGTTTTGGAAATGTTTATTGTGATGAATTCTGCATTAATGAGTTTGAGATTTTCAAAGTTTACTTTTATTAAAAAATGATAAAATATAGCCTCAAGCGATATTTGTGGGGTTCAAGCCCAAGCCCAAGCCTGGGCACTAATTGCTACTCATGCAATTGCTACCGTCAAAATTGCATGACCATATATGGCATGTATGTATGTATGACATCTTGCTTTCTAAAGTGTCGTCTACCTATTATTACATACCCAATAGGCAAAGAGTTATGAATGCAGATGCTGAATGACACTTTAGAATGCATGATGTCATCATCAGCCCATCCATATACTGTATAGTCACATAAATGTAATGGTTCGCCACAGCACAACCGTAAATCCAAATGGGCTGAGATTGGGCCTCAGGTTAGCAAAGATGATTATTACCTACTGACTATGTTTCATGTTTTTAGGTCATATGTTTGGTCTGAGCAATGTGATTTATTGGAGAAAAAGAATTATAATAATGAATGAGCAATTGCGGGGTCCAAGCACAATCCTGATCACTAAGCAGGGGCCTTTGTGAAACATATATGGCTGTATCAAACTTATACTAAAGTGTCAGCAACCTACTGTGGCATCCGCCACAGGGATTAGGGGGCGGAGCATTACCCAACAGACATGGTTGTTACCATTTTTATGGATGAGTGAATGGTGTGTGTGCATTTCTCTAAATAAAAAGAATATGTTCTGCTTTCATGACAACACATGACTCCGCTTCTTCACAGATGTCACACTATTGAGACATACCCCATAGGAACTGAGTTATGAACAGAATGTAAACACTGAATTACACTTTAGAATGTATGTCATCCATACACATATGGTCACATACTGTTCATAAAAGCAGAACCCTAAGTCCAAATTGCCTGAGATTTGGCCCCTGAGTAGTAGAAAATGACAACTACCTACTGACTAAGTTTCGTGTCTGTAGGGCATATGGATTGGTCTGTGGGATGTGTTTTAATGGAAAAAAATGCCCTATGCCTCTGTTACTTCCAGATTGGATTACTGTAATGTCAGACGCCATGTTTAAATCTAGACTCAAGACATTTGTTCAGTCAAGCATTCTGCTTATATCTTCAGTTCCTCTTAGGTAAAGGGGCAGATGAGGAGGGTTAATAATCTATCCCAAATGAGGATGTAATTCCCTCTCAGAGCCTGTGGTTTTCTTCTAATAATCCTAGTAAGTGTTTCCTTGCCACAGTCACAATCCGGCTTGTTCATTAGGGATAACTTCATTTAAATGTCATATTTTTATACTGTATATCAGCTTTCTGTGAAGCTGCTGTTTGATAATGTTTTATTGTAAAGTGTTATATAAATAAAACTGAATTAAATTGAGAATAAAAATTATAATACAAAAACAAATTTAATCTGAACAAATACAATAGGGTTGGTGCAAATGCATTGTTCTTGTTTTTACCCCTAAAGTAAAAAAAAGTTTTTCCAAGTCAATAAATATTGTAGATGTATGACCCTCGTTTGGGATAAAAGAAAGAAAGTGAAACATTTTGCTACTATGTTTGCATACAGCGGAATTGGTCCTCTGCATTTAACCAATCCGTGCAGTGAAACACACAAATACACACACACACAGTGAAGTGAGCACATGTGCCCGGAGCAGTGAGCCCGGGGAGCAACTGGGGGTTAGGTGCCTTGCTCAAGGGCACTTCAGCCATGACTTTTCGGTACTTAGAATCAAACCAGGGACCTTCCGGTTGTAAGGCTGGTTCTTTAACCACAAGCCTACGACTGCAAAGAACCTAGGAACCTAGATCCTAGGAATAATGTCTGGAACCAGGCTACAGATTAATTAAGTACAAGTGGGCCGAAAGAAGAAGAAGAAGAAATCCCATCTGAGAATTTAGGCTTTGTCAGATTATGGAATTCCGTTTTAGCTTAACATTACCGTAGAAACCAAAACTGCGGAGAATTCTGAATCACCAGTCTCAGAATAACACACAATAGCTAATAATCAATGCTAGCTTGCTATAAGTACAGTGTTACTGTTTCTACTGGGAGGTTCGTTCATAATTATGCTTGAACCGTTTGCCTTATTTTATTCAAGTCTAATCATAATATCCAGACAGAAATAAAGGTTTTGATCATGTCATGCTTATTATTTTATACTATAGTTTAAATTAGTTTTATATATGTTCGTATGACTTAGCGCCACTAATGACATACTGTGTATGTAATTAATTAAGGGTTTAATATGAAGTTTATTTTTTAAGTGTTCAACTGTAACGCTTCCAATGGTCATCATTTGCATCAAATGTTTTCACATGAATGTTTTTTTTTTGGTCATTCAGACAGATGCTTGTTTTGGCGGTTATCTCCTGATATGCCTGAATGATGTTTCTGACCTTTAGCGGTTAAACTCGTAGACAAAACATCTTTGCCAACTAACTACAAACCCCCAGCCCCCATTATCCAACCCCCATCCAAGTCAATTCACCAGCAGGCTCTTTGACCACCAACTGCTTGCCCTTCTCACTCAACCCTCTTCTCTCGTTTGGTGTAAACTTTCCATCGGGCTGTTGTCTAGAGTTACTCACCACTTGCGTTACATGATTATGTTATGTCTTTTGAAAAATTCATTCAAACTGCTGATAACGCAATTTATACACTGTATGTCTCTAGTCGGCAGTTGAACATGAGGCTCGAGTAGGTGGTACTTAAAAAGCTTCCGTGTCGCCTGGCAATGGTGACACCAATGAAAAATCCACCCTCTCTTCATTTCTAGCTAAGTTTATTATGCATCATCACTTTACTCTTGTTCTAATCTCCAGCCCTTTCAATCAGATCACTTTTTGATGCCAGACTAGCTGCCTATGTACCTGCAATATATTCTGTGACAGCATCAAGAAAGTTTTTTTTCTGTTGTTAGCTCATAAAATGTAAATGTTACAGCAGTTTAAAAAAAAAACAGCTCAAGCACACACCTCCTCAACATGCTGCATGTTTTAGCATTATTCTTAAAAACTGTAGAGGTACGTACACATAATCAACTACAAGAAGACGAAGAACAGCATTTAAGCTCTTAAACTGCTAACCTTCTCACTTGACTGGGCGTCGACCAAGCATGATGCACTGGAGGTTGTTGTTTGTGTACCTGTGGGTGTGCGTGTGTGTGTGTGTGTGTGTGTGTGTTTTGCAGGTTAGGACTCATTGCTGAGAGTGTGGGATGAGTAGAAATGATTTACACATTCAACCCCACACACAGACAGAGGAATGATTTTTCCACAGTGAGTCGATAAAAGATCTCTCTTTTGCAAGGAATATATCATTTTTAAGTGTGTGTGTGAGTGAGTGAGGAGGAGTGAAGGGTCAAAGGTTCTAGCCCTGAACTTCACTGCAGAACATCAATCGGTTGTGTAAATCTCTTTTCACAGAAATTCAGAGTGAGAGTCACAATACACTCTTTCTCTCAGAAAAATTAAAACATCAACTCAGAATATAAAATGGATGGAAACTTCAATCACAAATGATTTCAACTGGATTTAGTTTTATTTATATCGCAATGGAACATTGTCACAACGCAGCTTTACAGTAATGATGTACAATATACAATCATGACATTTATATAAGATACTTCTTATCCTTTTGTATGCCTAATGAACAAGCCAGACACCGACATTGGCAAGGAAAAACTCACTGAGATGATAAGAGTAAGAAACCTTGAGAGGAACCAGACTCGAAATCGCATCCTCATTTGGGTTATAACACGTTGAACAGTCTGTATAATGATTCTGTATTTAATAGCAATAATTTGCAAGTCCACGGGATGCTCCCAGCAGATTCAGTCACTCCACATGACGTGAGCCCCAATATAAGCCAATCACCAGGGTAGACCAGGCAAATGTAGACGACAAGGTCAGGATCAGCACTCTCTCAGTAGCAAAATAATTAGATATGATCATTGTAATTTAGCAGTTTAAGAAATGTGGAATGTGTTAGAGTACAAACACTGACAAGACTAGCCATAGTAGCATAACTAAAGTGAAGAACCAGAAGGTAACACAGACATTAAAGGTCTCTGAGACAAAAAGCAACCAGCCATTCCATCAAACCTGAGTGAGCATGTGAGATTGCGGGGACAGCGTCTCAATTTACCAAACACTCTAATGCTTATGAACCCTCCAGATTTAGACCTTTACCTAAGTGGAACTAGAGCTATAAACAGAATGCTTGTTCAAACAAATATGTCTTAAATCTACACTCAAGCATTAAGACTGTGTCTGAACCAAACATTAATTGGAAGGCTATTCCATAACTGGGGACTTTGTAAGATCAAACTCTGCCACCCGTTGTAACTTTCATCATTATAGAAACTTTGAAGCAGCCTGAAGTAGACCAGATGGGTCATATAATATTCAGAGTTCACTTAGATATTGTGGCGCGAGACTAGAGTCAGTAGTATATTCATTTTAATTGGGAGCCAATAAAGTGCAAATATGACTGACTGACCAAAACCCACCTCTTTTCCTTTCTATAGACCACTGCTACTAGGCAAAAAGTAATACAGTACATGCTTCCTCCGGGACACACACATATCCCACACTCCACATCTTTTCACAAACACAAGATGCTATTCCTCTGCTACATAAACAAGATTTTTTTGGAAATGAAAGTGGGATCAGTGTAGACTCAAAACATCCCTTGATATGACAAATCTTTCTTTTTGACAACTACTATTTTTATAATACTATTTATTTTGACTTATCTTACCAATTGCCACCTGCTATCTAAGCGCACTAGATAGAAAGAGTGAATACAAAGTATTGAGTTGAAATTTTTTTATTCATCAAATACTTATTTTTCACCATAATTTATAACTCAGTTCTTAAAAATATCCTTCAATGAGATTTCCTGGATTTCTTTTCTTCTCTTTTGTTTCCCACAGTTGCAGAGTACCTATGATGCAAATTACAGACCGCTCTCATCTTTTTTGAGTAGGTGAACGTAGGAGGAGAACAATCAGTTGTTGACTAAATACTTTTTGGCCCCACTGTGTGTGTACACAATCTGTCTGATTGTAGATGGTGGAGTCCAGACTGTTTAGAGATGGGTTTGTAATGGGTTATCTCTTTTGTTTGTGCCATGATTCACTTCCACAAACACTGATAGATCCCCATTATTTAAATAAAACACGGTTCACATACTTTTGGCTCTGACAAATATGTAATATTGGGTTCGCTTTATCTACTTTTAGGACTTTTGTGAAAATCTAGGGAGGTTTCAGGTCATATCTTTTCAGAAATATATAAACTTCATAAGGAGCTCTACTGTATGTTCTCAAAATTCTTGAGAATAGTGCAACAGTTGCCCACTAAATTAGCCTCCTAGAGTAATCAGTCAACCATGCCTCCTTCTTAGAGAGCCCTGTTTCAGTAATTTACTGTTTCAGTAAGCACTATAACACACAAAATGTCTCCAGTTGTCTATATAACTTTTCTTTTCTCTTTCCTCTTCTGAATTAAACTTCACACTCTCACCAGGACAACTGCATCCTTGCGTGTATATCATACTTCATGAAAGAAATATTAAATCGGCACAGGTGGCACAGTGGCGGGTGGGTGCGATGACTCTGTACATTTCTGTGTGCAGTTTGCATGTTATCCCCAATGTTCGTGCTGTTCCAAAGTCATGCCTGTTAGGCTAATTGTTGTCTCCAATGTGGCCCTCTACTTTGTAAATGTGGGAGCTTTCCCAAATGAGTCAAAGTTATACATTTTTCTAGGGGTATATAGCCGTTCCATAAGGTAAAATATTGTACAGTATCGTAAGAGGTAAAATAGCATATGGTACAATTGTGCTTTCTAACTAAAGCTACTAAAGATGTCTTTAGGGGACCACACCAATGACAAGCTTTTGTACCTAAAAGATTTTTTTTCCTGAGAGCCAAAGAGAGAGAGAGAGAGATACTACACTGCTACACACTTATGCACAGCTTCCTAATAGCTGCTTTGGCACAGCGTACATCTGCAATTATCCACGTGGCTGCCATCCAAGCAGTTACACTACCTTACTCTCCATGTCCCAGTACCCACAACCCTAAAAACACTCTCTCTCTCTCACACACACACACAGCCATTATACAAATGTTTTAGCTGTAAAACTGCCCTCAACGGACTGAACGTACACAAAGAATGTATCAAATTACTGCAGAGTGTACACCATCTTCAACACCATCATTTTTGAGTGAAAGAAATGAAGAAATGAAGGAAGAAAAACAAAGAAACTTGATAACTGGAAACTTCCTTTCGAGGATTTGTTGCTATATAGAAACAATACCGTATAAGAAAGGGCACTTTAAACTAGAGATGTATATTTTCTGCAGCAAACTAAGAGGATGATTATGGCTCAGCAGGTGCATGTTGTGGAATGTCTCAAGTGTGTGAAGAAATATACATTGTTTTAATAAGTTTCATACATTTAAACTCAAGTTGTGTACTTTATTTTTTGTCGTTTTTGATTTTTTAGATTGCCCTCACAGCAAGAAGGACCAGGGTTCATTCCCTGGGAGGGATGAACCAGGATATTTTTGTTTGCATGTTCTCTCTAGGTTTAAGCTGGTTTACTCGGGTTCTTTGGTTTTGTCCCTCATTCCAAGGACACGCGCATTAGGTTAATTGGTGTCTCTAAACTGGCCCTTAGTTTGCAAATGTGTGTGTGTGTGCCCTACAATGGAGTGGCACCCTGTCTTGTGTTGTTTGCCAAGAAGTTGTCGGCTGGCTCTCGACCCTGTGTTAATTAAGCGGAGGCAGAATTAATGAATGAGTTTCAAGATAAACAGTTTTATTTAGAAAAGTGCATTTCATCATGGAAGCACAGAATGATTGCACAGATAAAGCATGTTCCAATCATAGTCTATTGCCATGATGGTCAATAAGGTCCACTAGTTTTTGTAAGGCAGTGTTGACAGAAAATGACAGAGTTACAGCACTTAATAAAGGTTAATGTTACATTTTTTGCAAAAAAATTAGGGGGCACTTCTTAAACCTATGGCCAAACCTCTTAGATCCATACAAGCAGCCTCACAAACATGCCGGACCTTTTAAATTATGAATCAAATGCTGTAAAGGCTGTCGCCTCACAGCAAGAAGGATCTCAGGGTCCCTCCAGGGTTTGCATGTTCTCCCTGTGTTTGCCCGCATTCCAAAGACATGCTTAATTGGTGTCTCTGAAGTGCCCCTTCATCTGTAAATATGTGTCATACTATGGATTGGCGCTCTGTCTAGGATTGTTCATGCCCAGAGTTGCCAAATGGCACCTGCTGGCCAGTTACCCCATGCGGATCAGTTGTAAAAAAAATTAATGAAACAAAAAATGCTCTTAATAAGTTAGATTAAGGAAAATGAAGGAAATATTAAACACAAATAGGCAGTTAGCAATCACATTAATTAACATAATTATTAATTATTGATCATTATTAATATGATCTAGCTTGTGAATTAATGAACTTCAAATGAGAATTAAACATTGACCCACTGATTAAATTCTTTGGCTGGCCAATGTTTAATGGTAATGTTTGATATACGAAGTCTATGATATCTGACTGGGCAGAAGCTTGGTGGTTAGTGGCTTGGTGTAAATAAATAGAAAATAAATACATTAACTGTAAGGCTGTAATCATCGAGAATCTTGAAGAAACCTTTTTACTTTCAAATCTGTCAAAACGTCTTAGACACGTGTAAAGAGATGCTGTAAAGAAATGTTTACAACTCAGCCACACAAAGTGGTAGGCCACATAAACTGACAAAGCAGTGTCAGCGGATGCTGATGCGCATAGTGCGAAGAGGTCGGCAACTTTCTACAGAGTCAATCACTACAGACCTCTAAACTTCATGTGGCTTTTAGATAAGCTCAAGAACAGTGCGCAGCTTCCATGGTCGAGCTTCTAAATATGTGAGTCAAGGCAGGTGAGCGAATACTTGTGGCAAGATCGTGTATGTAACATTGGATCCATTTCCTTAATAAATAAATAACCGAGTATAATATTTGTTTGTATCATTTGTTTATCTGTGTTCACTTTAACTACCTTTAGGTCTTGTGTGAAAATGCTTTAGATCATATTTATATCATATTTATGCAGAAATATAGAAATTTCCCACGGGTTCACACTTTCAAGCACCACTGTAGATATTATAATGTATGTTTTTAATGTAACTAATGTAACTAATGTAACTAATGTTTTAAAAGGATACATTTGATGAGATTTTTCTTTGTCTTTTACAGTGTATTTTTAAACAGGGAGTGTTCAAGAACCTGCATATTTTTATATCCTTGTGGTGCATATTTGTGTGTGTTTGTATGATAGTGGGGTTGGGTGGGTAGATTAAAGGCTATAAGAGGAAATAACGGTGGATGGTCAGAATAGTGGGTGGTCCACATCGCTGCATAAACACACCGAATACTTCTTGGATAGCAACCCTAGTACAGGAACAACCCTAGATAGACACACACAAACACACTAAGGGCCACATTAGAGACACCAATTAACCTAGGATGCATGTCTTAGTAATGTGGGAGGAAACCAGAAGTCATAGAGCTCAAACACAGGGAAAACGTGCAAACTTCACTCAGAAATTTCCCAGGTCACTCCACCCAGGAGTCTAACCCAGGTTCTTCTTACTGTGAGGCGACAGCACTACCACTGCACCACCGTACCGCCCGGAATAGGATTAAAAATGTAGGTGTGTGTGTGATAAAGGAATTTGCTGTCAATTATACATGATTTTCTTTGTTAAAGTATGTCACTCTTCATCCTTTCATCTTTAAGTGAACACTCTCACTCAAAGGAGACATCACACACACACAGGATAATTTCAGTAAAATAAATGGTCATGTGGTAAAATATTCTTGTTGGACGTGTGTCCTGCTCTGAAATTTAGACTCGCCCTATGAAGTCTCCTTGCTGAGGGTATTTTCGGAGCTCTGTGGTCAACGGTATGTTATTAAAAAACCTCCACTCCTGTATTTAGTGTTTCATATTGGAGAGTAGACTCCGGGCTCGAACTATTCTGCATTCAGGGCCTTATTTCATGTGGTCACACTGAGAAATCCTACAAATACAAGTGGGAGGAAGGGGATGAAGAAAACATCCAAAAAAATTCTATAGATAACAGAGTGTAATACTTATGGAGAAAATAATTATTTTACAGGTGTTACAGGTTTAAAACCTTTCCAAATGTAATATTGCAGAAATATCTAAGGTCTTCCCTGAAACTTCTTCTTCTTCTTTCGGCCTCTTCCTTTTATCAGGTGTTGCCACAGCGTGTCAGTCTTTTCCACCTCACTCTGTCCCCTGCATCTTCTGCTTTCACACCCACTACCTGCAT
>JAOUQV010070099.1:0-17165 GCA_028565295.1 Aspidoras spilotus
TCCACACTTCCCATCTGCTTGGACAGTTGATCCTAAGTATCTGAATTCCTGCACCTTTGTGACCACTTCTCTCTGTAGCCTGACAGTTCTACCTGCCTCCCTCTCATTCACACACATGTATTCTGTCCTGAAATGTTTATTTTCATTCCCCTCCTTTCCAGAGCATACCTCCACCTCTCTAAGTTCTCATTGTTACAGAAAACAATGTCATCTGAAAACCTCATAGTTGACGATGATTCCAATTCTAAAATTACACAATATAAGGTGTAAAGTATTCTATGCCAATACATTTAGGCTTTACTTAGGCCCACTCTACTCTTGTTCTTCCTGCTACCACAATATCCTATACTTTATCTGTACTACACTATATTGCCAAAAGTATTTGCTCACCTTTTGTGACACACATATGAACAGTCCACCCTGTGCAGCTAGAAAAGCTTTAACTTGAAGGTCTGTAGTGATTAAAAGTTGGCAAAAGCTTCGTACAATGCGCATCAGCATTCGCTGGCTCCGCTCCGTCAGTTTATGTGGCCTACCACTTCATGGCTGAGTTGCTGTCGTTCCTAAATATTTCCATTTTCTTTTAATACAGCTGACAATTGTCTATGGAATATTTAGGAGCAAAGAAATTTCACAAATGGATTTGTTGCACATGTGGCATCCTATCACAGTTCCACGCTGGAATTCACTGAGCTTCTGAGAGTGACCCATTCTTTTACAAATGTTTGTAAAAACAGGCTAGATCTTTTAGCTACTAATGATAATTCTTTCACCGCTGTTTTTAGTTTCCGGCCCCTGATGCCGAACTGCACTAGCAGAGATGTAGTAGACTTGGCTACAAATCCCCTGACACCTATTTTCACTGGTTTTACATGAGCCTGCCACCCTTGCTTCCTCGCTTCATCTGCCAGGTCCATGTACTTTTAGTTTCTTCCTTTCAAATGCTTTCTGAACTGCATCCTCAAATGGAACTGTCAAAACAGACGATCCATTTACTTTCATAATACAATACTTGTGTGGCCTCAGTGTAGTTACCACATTGCACCCTGGGACCGGAACCTGCCAACAATTTACAGTCACACACTTCACCCCATATACCAACATTTACTCCTTCCCACGATTCCGACTACTTTCCCGCTTGTGCACAAACCCAACCATCTTCATACTACCACCAGTTGGTAACGCATTCACCTCACCTCTGCTAATTGTGTCTCCATGTATACCAACTTTGCGACAAGCTAAACTTACATGCTGATGAAATACATGTATGCCTCAGCGAGCCAAACCCTGCACATAATCTACAGCTGGGATCTTTACCTACCCACTGGCCAAGATTTTGTGGGGTTGGAAGAATGTCAAAATCTCCCAGCAGAAACATGATTTAACTCAACTCTGTAACTTTCGCCAAGTCACCTTTCACTTCTCTAGATTGTCACAACTAAGCCACTAGCCTCGGTTTTTTCTGTGCTGCTGCTGTTATATACCTAGCCTCCTCTTCCTGCTCCTGAATGAGGCTAATCATCAATTGCCTTCGCGAATAACTCACCTGCTCTTTCACATTGCACCTGGCCAACTATAATAACTTAGTTCTAAAGGTAGTCCTAGCTACCTTTATTACTTTCAATTGGATTTTCCATACAAATTGAAGTAATAATACTGATACTGCTTTAACCACTGCATTCTTTGATCCTAACAAAATCTACTCGTGGCTCACCTTTGCACATTTAAATTTCTCAAATATACCTGTGAGTGGTAATTCTAGCACCTCTCTCCCATAATATGCCACACTACTTACTTAAACATCTTAGCACCCCTAACCATTTCATCATTGCCTTGTTCACGGCCCTTTCCATCATCTCTACCTCCAAGATTGGTATATTATTAACTGTTAGCGGCCATCTTATGCCAGGCAGTAGGCCAAAATAAGGACTCCACAGTTTCCCTGGCAAACATGACCTGTTACTGCTATTAATAGCCTGAACCATCTCGGCCTACAGGCCAGCAACTTGATCTGCATGCTTCAGTGCTGTTCTATACCGCCTACCTAAACTCTTCACCGGTCTCTCCACTAACTGCTATCAGTAACCTTACTTCTGATTTTCTGGTTTTGTTTATCATTTACATCTGCCCCAAGTTTCAGAGATTTTTAATACACCACTAAATCCCACAAAACTTTGCGAAATATAACACACTATTCATTTTTAATAAATGTTTAACCCTGGAAATCCAGAAAGATTAACAATACAAAAGTATAAATATACTGAGGAGGAGTAGGGACACTACATGGCCAAATCGTCCCGAGGACTATTAGGATCATAATATAACTATATATGGTTGATATTTTTATCTTGAATGTGACAGTCCATGGTGACAGATGATAGGAGGAAGAAACTTTAATTGGAACCAGATTTATAATGGGAATCCCCTATAACATTTAATTCTTCTTCGTCTTCTTTGTTTTTTGGCCGCTCCCTTCATCAGGGGTTCCCACAGCGAGTCAGTCATCATTGAAGACATTGATTTGGCAAATGTTTTACACCGGATGCTCTTTCTGACGTAACACTCACCATTTACACTGGCTTGAGACCGGCACTAGAAATACTATAGTTTATGCTCTCTAATTGCTGGTCCCTATAACATTTAATTAAACAAGTAAATTAATTCAAATTAATTTAATTAATTCATTAACTAGAAAAACATATAGACATTTCATCTTTTAAATATAAATGTGTTCTGCTTGCTTCTGTACAAATTACACTTAAATTACTAAGGGCAGATGGCATATAAGATGAAATATAGACATAAACAATAAACTAACAGCTGAAAATTTGCAGAAACAAGAGCTCCCCTTGCCCATTTATCACCAACAGACTAATATAAAAAACGTCAAGCTAGAAACCACCTAAGCCATAAACATGCCTTTCACAGTCAGGTTGAATTCTCCCATTGTGCCTAAAAGCTCCCAGTAACAGGGATATTACACTTCTAAAGTACAAGCCCTGTGAGGGAATATGGTGTGTGTGGCTCTGAAGATGCTAAACAATAAAGCTGAGGAAACAGGTGAACCAAGGTATCACAGAGCTTTCTGAACCTAAATTCCTGTAGAACATGCTATTATTTGTAAATATAATCAGCATTTAGGGCACATGGTGGTGCAGTGGATAGTGCTGTGGCCTTACAGCAAGAGGACCAGGGTTCGACCCCCAAATGGGGTGACCTGGGAATTTTTGTGTGAAGTTTGTGTGGGTTTTCTCTGGGTGCCTTGGTTTCCTCCCACAGTCCAAAGACATGCACGCTAGGTAAATTGGAAAAGCTAACTTACTTGTGTATTGATATGAGACTTTTATTAATGTTAGCTGTATATGTCAGTTATGCAGCATAAACTACAATTAGTGATGCCATTTGCTAGTTGTTTTTGTTTAAGCATTAACAGTACAAGAAAATAATACACATCCAAATCCATTTCATTCAAGGTTTGCCCATTACAGGGGTATAAAGGAGGGCACATGATCTCATTTTATTTATTTGGGCTTATGCATTTTTTGCAGCAGACTTTGCTTATTTCCCACAAGTAAAGTGAAGCAATAAAAATGTTTCAGTGGTTGTAGTGCCATATTTGCCAAGCAGAATATACAATCTGTGTCCCTAGCTGTGCGGTGTTTATTTATGCCAGACAAATCTTCCAAAAATGATTACCTTTTTAATGGTAATATAGCCTTTATGAGGTGCATTACCCAAGCTAAATATAATTCACTAACACTTTATTAGTCATTATCTTATGACGTAAAGGCTCACGTTTAACAAAATTGTACAACTTGCATCAATACCATATTCACATTTCATTACATTTCCTTTATACCCCTGTAATGGGCAAACATTGAATGAAATGGATTTGGATGTCTATTAAGGCAGCTCTGAAGGAAAAATGGGGATAAACCTTTATATAGCAAGGTGTACCTAATAAAGTGGTGGGTGAGTGTTTAGTATAACATATTTGTTCATTACAGTTTATAGCATTCCAGTACATGGCCCATAATAGACATAATTAGAGCTATGAGATTTTTTGTAATTTTTTTTATTCTACTCTTTACCTTTGCCCTTAAAGTCCAAAAATCATGAAAACAGTCATTCAGCACACTGAGTTAATGTCATAAAGTCTGTAAATATGTGGCTACATTATATGGACACTAATAAGTGTTCTGTAATTTTTAGCTATGAATGCTGTAATTTCTATTGCAAAGTCTCTCATCAAAAAGCACATCAGGGCAAGTGTGTGCACACATACAAACACACACACATACCTGGTTGAAAGATAACAGCTCCATTATTCCTGTGCTGCTGCCCTGACTTGATAGTTCATAATGGCATCAGTTCTCAAAGATTGGACTGTAGGACAAGCTATATTGTGAAGAGCATTTTATCCCCCCCCCCCCCACACACACACACAAACTAATCAGAGGATAGCCTAAATGTATTCCCTGTTCCTTCAGCGTAGTTTTACAGCCTGGAGTGTCATTGCTGATTGAAAACATATCTCTGTGATGCTCTGTGTGTGTCATGTAATTTTTATCTACACATTGACAATTTCTTTTACTATTTACATTGGATAAAAAAAACAGCAAATTATACTTCACTTAGCTCATCACATTTTAAAACAGAGTAAAATGTACAAGGGACAGAGGACCACGTTGATAATTTTCAACAACGAACAGCGTGGAGTCCATATGGAGTGGCCAATAGGGGCAGCACAAATTGAATGTTTAAATGCACTGAAAATCTTATTCTTCTTTTTCCAGCCTCTCCCATTATTAGGGATTGCATCGGAAAACACGTCTTAGTCCCAAAATGAGGATCATTGTAGAAAAATTGATGTACATCACTCTGAGGGTATCAGTAAAAAACTTTCATTCATTATCTTCCAAATAATCTAGGAACAACCCTAGACAGCGTGCCAAACCATTGTAGGCTTTGTGTACATGTAGTACACAAACACTAAGGGCCTCTTTAGAGACACCAATTAACCGTGCATATTAACGGAGCACCCAGAGAAAACCATGCAAATTCCACACAGACATTTCTGAGGTCGGCCAGTAATATTAATAGTAAAATTTTAAATTAAAATTTAAAGTGAAAGAATTATAAAAGTACCGAAACACACACTTGTAACAATGATGAATAGGTTTCTCTTACTGTACTAGTATTGACATTACAGATATAATAGCATGGCAGCCTTGGTATGTAGGGCTGGTTTGTGTGTGTGTGTGGGGTGTGGGGGGGGGGGACAATCTCAAATATTCTGTTATCAACATCTTCTGATACGAATTCAAAGCTTCTTTTCTCAAAGCTTCTTCTGTAATGAGCATCAGTGGTGTAAAGCAGGTGGTTTTTAGGCCATATATCAAAATGTAAAAAGTATAAGTGATCTATTTAACACTATGTTTGCACACAGTGGAATTGGCCCTCCACATTTAACCCATCCGTGCAGTGAAACACGGTCATACATCTGTTTTAAACAAATATACACCACATTTGACTTGCGTATATACCACTTTTCTAAGCGTGTACATCATACGTGCCCCAACCGCTTGCCATTTTCAAAATAATTACCGGAAGAGATGGGGTGGGTCTATTAGAAACATACTAAGCCATAAGCATTTGTCAGTCAGGACCTCATTTGAATATTATTTCGTATCATCTGTGATTTTTTTTGTTTGAGAAAAAAAAGGGGTGTGCAAAATGAAAATCAGTGAACATAATAATATTATGTGCGACTTGCATGTTTGCTACACAACCTGATTGGCACAGACTCAATGAGGGAATAGCAATTAGATGTTCCATCTCTCCTATCCTTTTTATTTGAGATCCTCCTACTAGTGGAAGGCAGATAGTGCGAGCGGACATATTGACCAAGAGGAGACAGACTAAAGACTCCCACCCATAAGGTTCTATATGGATTATGTCAACAAGCTTCTCCTAACAGCAGCCTGTACTCAAATGGCTGGAAGAACATTTGTCTTGGGCCTGTATAAAGATTAAGCCATCGAAGTATCACAGCCTCTCGATCCGGAAAGGGACTAGAAATGATAACATCATCTTCAATGTGGACGGTAAAAGAATCCAACTTCTGGTGGAGGAACCAGTGAGAAGTCTTAGGAGGATCTACACATCTGCCCACTCGGACAACTATTGGACCACAGTTCGGCTAAAGCACCGGGAGATCGTCAGCTCTACACAACCAGGCAAAGCTGTCCTAGGATGGGGTACATCTCCAAAGAGATGGTCCAAAACCACCATGCAGGAGAGAAAAGACGTCGTAATGTCAAAAGTTGCTAAAATGGGTAATGAATGTTACAAGAGAACAGCAGTGACCCAGCAACAACAATGTAGATCTTATCTCTTGGACCGTCATGTGGCGAGCACCCCAGGAAAGTCTTAGCTTCAAGGTCAGGGCCACCTACTACATGCTTCCCAGACCCAGGATCCATACAATTGATATGGCATAGAATTTGCCACCTGTGTAACTCCCCAAATCCAAACTTGAAGCACATCCACAGCAGCTGTAAAGCAACTGAGGGCAGATTCAGGTGGTGGCATGACAGGGTCATGCGCAAGCTAGCAGAGATCCTAGAGACCCACAGACAGGAAGTAAACAACAGTGCACCCACATCCCTGAAGTGGACTCAATTTACCAGGACAGGGATGGAGGGAAAGTGTCTGGCTAAGGCTGAGCGATTCTTTTTGTCACTAGGAGACAACTGGTTGATCTTGACCACCAATTTTCCAGCCCTGGGCCCAGACATTGTGCTCTGGTCAGAAGATGCCAGAGCAATTATCATGGTGGACCTTACGGTCCCATGGGATGAACAGATGGAAGCCGCATACGAGCGAAAAAGGACAAGTATGCAGATCTATCGGCAGCATGTTCACAGGCTGGGTGGAAAGCATTCACTTTCCATGTGGAGATTGGTTGCAGAGGCTTCACCGGAACATACGTGCAGCGGTTTCTGACAACTATTGGAGTGAAGGCCCCTATATGCTCTCTGTAACCTTGTTGAGGAGGCAGAGAAAGGGAGCTTCTGACTCTAGCTTCAAAAGAAGAACAAGGCATGGGAAAAAGAAAGATCCTAGGCAGGCTGCAGTGCTTGGTAGTGAGACATCCCTATCGTGGCTCCTCCACCTTTAGATGTTCCGGGGATAATTAAGCGAAACATTGATAAAAGGTGGCCACCCGCTAATGACTTTGCACCCTGCACAATGGCACATTGGAGATGCGACAGGCAGAAATTACAAGCAGGTAAAACCATCTATGCTTGTGTGTGTGTTTGTGTATGCTTGAGTGAAATGTTCTATATGTGCGTGGAAAAGAATGGTGTGTTCGTGTGTGGAAAAGAAGTTTATGTGCTTGGAAAAGAGATGTTTGTGCGTGAAAAGGCGGTGTGCACACGGAAAAGAGGTATGTGTGCGTGAAAAAGAGGTATAGGTGTGTGGAAAAGATGTGTGTGGAAAAGATGTGTGTGTGCATGACTTTTTGTGACTTTTTGATATATGGCATTAATGGCACCTGAAGTTGTTAAGGCTTAGACATATCAGGCTCCTGTGTTACACAAAATCACACACATACAAATATGCATGATGAGATGCAGAGTCTTTCATGTTCAAACAGCATCAAAGACAGCCATGTGTTTGACTTCACATCAGAGAATTCAACACCAGAGACACTCTGAGACACGGAGGGGAACAGGTGTGTGTAAGCTTATAAGAGGGCGGCATATTTCGGTGTGTGTGTCTGTGTATGTGTGTGAAGAGTCTCTAAGGATACCATTAGTGAGGGCAGATTATAAGAGCTGCCATTAACCACAAATATGACTCTATGAGAGAGACAAAAAGAGAAAGCAACACAGACTCAGTGAGAAAGAGGTAGACAGCAAAACAGAAAGACATAGTCAGGAAGAGCAGGAAACAGAAAAAAAGACGGAGTAAAAACAGTAAGAGGGGTTCAAGGCAAATAGAGACGCACATAGACAGAGACAGTCTAACAGTATGTGAGACACAGGAATATATAAAAAATATATATATTTTCTATATTCTATATTTTCAAAGGTATTCACTCACCTGCCTTTACTCACATATGAGCTAATCCATAGGGTTTAATATGACGCAGCCCACCCTTTGCAACTAGAATAGCTTTAACTCTTCTGCTTAAGGCTGTCCACAAGGTTTAGGAGTGTGTTTATATGAATTTTATGACCATTCTTCCAGAAGCGCATTTGTGAGGTCACACACTGATGTTGGACGAGAAGGCTTGGTTCTCAGTCGCTTTAATTCATCCCAAAGATGTTCTGTGGAGTTAAGGCAAGTCAAGCTCAAGCCTCACCAGACTCTGTCATCTATGTCTTTATAGACCTTGCTTTGTGCACAGTCATGTTGGAAGAGAAAAGGGGCCAGCTCCAAACTGTTCCCACAAAGTTAGGAGCATGATTTTTTTCAAAATGTGTTGGTATGCTGAAGCATTCATGTGGCCATGGAAGTGATTAGAACAACTGATTCCGATAATTTGGATGAGTAAGCAAATACTTTTAGAAATTTTGTATATATTTCCAAAAAGACCGCTTGAGAAAGAGACGGGACAGTCAGATATAATCTAATGGTGCTTTCACACATATAAAATGTGGCGTTGCCCGTTCACACATGTAACGATCATCCCTCAGATTATGCACATTCATACTACAGAAGATATGTTCCAGGCGCCTCTGAAAGGGGCATCACCTGGGCAGTGCGTACAGTACCCAAGTAGGATAGTCTTGTTTTGTATCTGCAAAATTAACGAAAAAGAGGAAGAGATGAATATATATATAATTTATTTTTTCCATTTTTTGAAGACACGACTGGTACATTTACATAATTTTTAATTTCGATGCTGTTGCTGGATATATAATTATTATATCCATTTTGACCTCATGAGTCACTGAGTGAGTGAAAGACCCAGGACACACTGGAATGACTGTGTCACTCAGCTGGCCTGAGAACGCCTTGGGTTCTCCCAGAAGAGCTGGAGAAACTGTCCAGGGAGAGGGAAGTCTGGGTGTCCCTGCTCAGGCTTGCGACCCGGTCCCAGATAAGAAGAAGAAAATGGATGAATGTAAAGAGTGTCTGTGATCAGTGTGTGATCAAAGCATGTGAGTGTTTTTACACATAAACTATGCATTTTCCAACATGACAGTGCCAACCCACATACTGCATCAATTACAGCATAATGGCTGCTTAGAAGAAGAGTGTGGGTACTGAACTGGCCAGCCTGCAGTCCAGATATAAAACTTTTGTAGCATCATAAAATGAAAGATACGACAAAAAAGACCTAAGACAGTTGAGAAACTAGAATCCTACATTAGACAAGTATGGGTTAACATTCCTATGCCTTAACTTGAGCAACTTGTCTTTTCAGTCCTCAGACATTTATAGACTGTTGTAAAGAGAAAAGGGGATGTCTTACAGTGGTAAAAAGTGATAAGCATTAAGTAATATAACTTCATGATTATATCTTGTATTTTATTTCTGTGAATCTGTTTTGCAGTAGTGTTCCACTGTAAAAAAGCATTATATAAATAAAGTTCATCCAGGTGAAATCGGGAACATTTTAGGATTACCGTGCATACGTGAATGGGGCAATTGGAAAATTATATAGGGGAAAGAGAGATTCTAGAGGGAGCTTGATGAAGTGGTAGAGAGCATTCCCAGAAAGGAGAGAGTAGTCATTGCAATGGCATGTTGGTGAAGGAAACACAGGAGATGAGGAGGTGATGGGCAAGCTTGGTGTTAAGGATAGATATCCACAAGGACAGATGGTGGTGAGTTTTGCAAAGAGGATGGAAATGGCTGTGGTAAACACATATTTCCAATAGAAGGATGAGCACAGGGTGACCTACAAGAGTGGAGGCAGGAGTATACAAGTAGACTTCATCCTGTGTAGACAAGGTTGCTTAAAAGAGATTGGAGACTGTAAGGTAGTGGCAGGGAATAGAGTAGCTAGACAACATTGGATGGTGGTTTTCAGGATGATTCTGATTGTTTGGAAGTGGAAAGGGGCAAATGTAAAGAAGAGGACCAAATGGTAGAAATTGAGAAAGGAGGATTGTTGTGAGGACTTCAGAGAGGAGTTGAGAAAGGCTCAAGTAAAGAGCTTCCAGACGACTGGGTAGCAGCAGCAGTAATTATACAGGCAGGCCGAAAGGTACTTGATTGTGTCATCTGGCCAGGTAATAGACAGCAAGACAACTTGGTGGTGAGACAAGGAAATGCAGGAGGTTATTCAGAGAAAGAAGAAATATAACATAGAGAGGACTAAGCAGGAGTATAAAGTGATGCAAAGTAGGACAAAGAGGTAGGTAGCAAAGGCCAAGCAGAAGGTCTATGATGAGTTGTACAACAGGGTAAGACAGTAAGGAAGGAGAGAAGGAGTTTTATCGGCTTGCGAGACAGAGAGATAGATTGGGAAAGGTTTAAAAGAACAAGGGCGCTGTGCAGAGTTGTACAAATTACACGGGCATAATCACCTAGAAAAAAAAGCTAGACTTAGACAAGCAGTGATTGTTTGTGAGCAGCAGTATGGTTTCATGCCAATAAAGAGGACAACAGATGCGATTTTTGCTTTAAGAAAGCTGATGAAAAAGTATACAGAAGGTCAGAAAGAGCTACACTGTGTATTTGAGGATTTAGAGAAAGCTTACGGTTGGGTTCCAATGGAGGAACTGTGGTGTTGCATGAGGAAGTCCGGAGTGGCTGAAAAGTATTTTAGATTAGTGCAGGACATGTGTGAGAACAGCAGGACAGTAGTGAGATGTGCTGTAGGAGTGACAGATATCTTTAAAGTAAATGTGGGACTGCATCAAGGATCAACTCTGAGCCCCATCTTGTTTGCTCTGGTGATGGACAGACTAACAGAAGAGGTCAGACAGAAATCATTATGGACACAGTGTTTGCAGATGGCATCGTGATCTGTAGTGAGAGCAGGGAACAGCTAGAAGAGAACTTGGAGAGGTGGAGGTATGCTCTGGAATGAGGGGAATAAAATTAAACACTTGTAAGACAGAATACATGTGTGTGAATGACAGGGAGGAAGGTAAAACTGTCAGGCTACAGGTGCAGGAGTTCAGGTACTTAGAATCAACTGTCCCAGGACATGGGGAGTGTAAAAAAGAAGTGAAGAAGAGAGTACAGGCAAGATGTAGTGGATGAAGAAAAATGTCAGGAGTGATGTGTCACAAAAGTGTTGCAGCAAAAGTGAAAGGAAAGGTTTATAAGAGAGAAGTGAGACCAGCCTTGTTGTATAGTTTGGAGACAGTGGTACTGACTAAGAGACATGAAGCAGAGCTGGAGGTTGCAAAGCTTAAGATGTTGAGGTTTTGGTTGGAAGTGTCCAGGATGGACAGGATTAGGAATGAGAACATCAGAGGGACAGCACATGTTGGGGAATTGGGAGACAAAGTTAGAGAGGGCCGACTTAGATGGTTTAGACAGAGAAGGGACAGAGGATATATTGGTTGGAGGATGTTGGAGATGGAGTTGCCAGGTGGCAGGTGGCAGAGAGAACGACCAAAGTGGAGATATATGGATGTGGGCAATGTAGACATGCAGGTAGTTGGCGTGAAACTAAAAGATCCAGAGGACAGAGTGAGGTGGAAAAGTTTTATTTATTGTGGCGACCCCTGATTAAGGGAGAGGCCGAAAAAAGAAGAAGATAATTTATATTCGCTGGGATGAAATTCTGAGAAAACGCCCATATATACAACTTATTTGCACATATGTGGCCTGTGATTTTTTCATTTCCACTTGATGTGAGTATTGAGACAACCTGAGCACATTTTTGAGAGACGCTTGTTATACACTTGAGTTACACACACTATAGACTTGGCCGAGGACTCACCTTGAATAAAGAAACCTTTTTATTAAATTACGTAATTGTCTGACAATATGAAAGTCTGTGTCAATTATTAGTACGTGTAACAAAGCCCCAGTGTTTTTACAATATTTTACTGTGGGTTGCATGGATTTGCAAACACAGAGAGACAATAAACAATATTTTACACACACTATTGCACTGTTAAACACGTCAGCGTGTGGGTAAAGATGCTGAGCGGTAAAAAGAAAGAGTGCATACACACATTTCTCGATTCCCTCTTCATGTCTGTCTGTATGGTGTCTTATGAACTATCTCATTTCCTTAGGTGTTGTGAATAGAGTTCAGATGATAAATGGACCTGAAATAAAAAAAGCCACAAATACACACACATACACACATGCTATCAAACCTCATTCATACTATATGAACGGTTCATTTATTTCAAGGCCATTTCTTTTGTTACTGCTGGCCTTCATTACTGAAGCATTGCTGGAAGCCTGCAAGAAATCATTGCTTTAGGCACCACACACACACACACATGAACATTCATGCATACATATTGACTTCAGTACCTCTGCTAGTCTGCTATTTGACACTCGCCTGGATTTTCCACAATGGCCTCTTCACTCTTGGTCCATGCAGGATTTAGTGGTACGGGGGAAATAAGTGCGGGGCTCGAACTGTGTGTCCACTCAGTCGATCAGTTCACACATAGCTGGTAAATGTCATCTTCTTAAGTGCAGTGAGCAGGACAACACCTTATATGAGAAACAATTGTGATGTAATCACTAATTTAGGCACTTTATTAATGACTATATCACCCACCAGATGTTGCTAATCCACTGATGGTGCAGCGTACATGCAACACAGCAAGCAAGATATGAAATACATCATCACAGACTCTGATACACACAATTGGGTAAACAGAGCAAATCCAGATGTTGTGCATGAACACATACTTCCAGACTGATGAATTTTCTTTCAGTCCTTTTACTGTGCTCAGGTGTGACTACTTTATCTTATTCACAGAGACTCCTCCTGAGATTAGCCAGTAAGGGGCTAGCAAACATAATATTTCCATCTTGATATTCCTATCCGACAATGTATGTGTCTTATCATGTTAACAAATGTTAGTATGCCATACCAGATAGAGGTAGACACAGCTGGTAGACTGATGTCACATTACATATAATGCAAATGACTTCACACACACACACACAGTGTTATGAAGTCAATGTTCTGTTAACAGGTCCATGCTCCATACAGTAATCTGCTGAGGCAGCTGCTACACCATCTTAACCTCAAGCTGGTTGCAACACCAGGAGCGTTTCCCTTACACAGATTATGAGGCTACCAAGGACGAGTGCTTCCTTTGACATCTAAATGCATCAGCGGCATTAAAATGGGAACGGCCGCATGGAAATTGTATGCAATTAAGGTGATTGATTGTCGGTGACACAGAGATTAATGTGAGGCGCTCGACTAAACCCTAAAGCCGGTTAACAGTAGTGAGCCTTCTGTCATATTCGCACAAGTGCATGATCATTTAAAGGCAAGCTAATGCATACGAATAGTTTATCAAAGCTCTATAAATCATGCTTTAAGCCACATTTATTCCTTCTTTCGAGCTGTTGTGTGGACATCAAAACATGTATTATGTAGCTGACACCCTCAAGCACAACGCGATTATTCTTTCTTTCTAGGATTCCCCACAGAGGAGATTTGTGCATCTACTAAATGGATAAATGACATTACCGACTCATTTTTAAACAAGATTTCAATAGGAAATCACTGATGAGGCTGCTACCAAGTCATTTGGAAGCTTTTTACTACCACCCAAAGTCTGTCTCAATTCCTCAATTCAACTCCTATTCCTAACCCACCAGTCATCCTTCACACTACTACCTGATGTTAACCTGGGCTGTGACCAATCCAGTATGAGGAAATTTTGAAAAAATTGCATCATTAATTTGGCAATTTTTTTACACCCGATGCCCTTCCAGAAATACCCGGAAGTTTGAAGCCATTTTTACAGTGCACTGAAGTGGGCTTAAATACTAAAGGAACAACCACAAAATAAGGTGCAGGTTAAAACTATTATAAAAAATCTATCAATATTCAGTCGATTGTGAACAGAGGTGACTATGCTTGACGTGGCCATCTTTTCTCTATGATGTGGTTTGTGGGAGGCATAGTGCAAGGCCGTGGTGGTGGCAGGCACTGTGTATGGCAGGTCGTTTTTTACCATTAACGAGCAAAACTTTAGATATTTAGATATAAAAAATTTAGATATAAAATTTTTTCCACTACAGTGTACATATTTATGAATTTAATTATGAAATATTAACGTAACAAGGCTTTAATCCAAAAGTATACATGCTTCTTAATATATATAATATGGGTTCAAGATTATTGTTAGAAATGTATATTCACGTGTGTGAGCGTGTGATGTGATATGGTTGATTAATATTATTGGAAACCCATTAGCTGGGACCGTGCCTAATTATAGTCATATACATAATGCCATAATTTCAATTTATGGGGCATTGGTCTGTCAGTCCACTGTGAACTCTATCTGCATTCCCTCGTTATCTGTCAGCATACAGTGGCTAATAGCTAAGAGTCTTCATTCAGACTCACCTTCAGTACATATGTCTAAATATATGAAATAATCTACAGATCAGACCATAATGTCAGAAGTTGTAACAAACTATTTATATATTTTAATGTTTAGTTTACAATATAATTACATTTAGCACTTCTGTTTTTCACTGATAATTAACATTCATCACACTACTCCATAAAACTATATGTCACAGAAAAATGTTAGGCAGAGAGAGTGTTTGTGAAAGTGTGTGTGTGAGAGAAAGAAAGAGAAAGAGATGGAGGAAGAGCGAGAGAGGAGTCAGCTGGCTATCCTCTAAGGAAATAAAAAAAATAGAAATCGCTCCTCGGAATAGCAAGATCTATGAAACAGCACTGTGTTTTACTGCAATTATACAGACTGAGTCTAGACATTATCTTGGAGAGAAGGCCAAAGAGAATAAGGATACATATGTTATTTTAGTGGGGCCCTACTCAAACAATGAGGAAATATGCTTAATTCCATGGACATATTTAAAAATCAGAGGTTAAAACACTATCATCAATAGATTACCACTGAAAATCACAAAGGAGGCTACAGTACTGATGTCACATCGCCTACCTTAATGATTGAATTTAAGTGACTATGTCTAAAGCATTAGTGATATTGTTTGTGGATGCAAATTAACTACCACTTTGCACAACGCTTTGCTCATGACATCTATTTTCCCGAACATTTTACATGAATGACTAGTGTGACTGTGGCATAACAATATAGGCTAAACAAATAAATAAATATAATCATTGTCAAATATTGCAGTAATGAAAGCATACAACACAATAAAATAGAAGTGTCACTAATGGCGCCACGAGACTTAGGAGGAACAAGGGACATTTTTATTTAAATAAATGGTGAGTGTGGTGGCACGGTGGCACAGTGAATAATGTTGTGGCCTCACAGCAATAAGATTCCTGGTTTGAGCCTCAGGTGGGGCAACGGGAAATTTCTGTGTGGTGTTTGCATGCTCTCCCTGTGTTTGAGCGGGTTTTCTCTAGGTTCTCCGGTTTACTCCAACATTCCAAAGATGCCTATTTTAATTTGTGTCTCTAAATTGCCTGTTAATGTGTGACTGTGTGTGTGATTGTATGTGTCTAGGGTTGTTCCTGCCCTTGTTGGGCAGAGTTGCCAGGTGAGAACTGGCTTCCCCATGACCATAAACTAGGATTAAGCAGTTATAGAAAATAAATGAATGAATGAATAAAAGGTGAATGGTGCGCAAGCATCCGGAACATAAACTTAAACTTGAACATGAAATTACAGAAGCTGTCCAAACCGACAGTAAATACTTCGCCTTGGACTGAGAAAGGAGCTGAACTTATATTGGAACATAATGATTAATCATGATTAACAATCATGATTAAATTCCCACAGCTGAAAACCATAAGCTGAGAGAAAGTGACATGGTAATACTGAAGCACAGTCACCTACAGAATTGCGGGATGATGCAATACCTGAAAGAAACCTTTCATTGTCACATAGACAGGTGCAACTCAATAAATTAGAATATCATCAAGCAGTTAATTTATTTCAGTAATACAATATTTCTGTTAATGTTGATGATTATTGCTTACAGCCAATAAAAACCCAAACTCATAATTTCAGTAAATTAGAATATTATATAAGACCAACTGAAAAAAAGAACTTTAATGCAGATATTTGGCCTACTGGAAAGTATGTACAGTAAATGCACTCAAAACTTGGTCGTGGGCTCCTTGTAGGAGATCTGACTGTGGCACTGCTGAGGAAGACCAGGTTGCTTTAATAGCAGCCTTTAGTTCGTCTGCATTGTCTGGTCTGGTGCCTCTCATCTTCCTCTTGACAATACAGAGAATCTATGGGGTTTAGGTCAGTTTTCTGGCCAATCAAGCACAGTGATTTTTCACCTTGGCCCAGAGAGGACTCTTCTGCCGTTGTCTCTCGATCATAAGTGGCTAGACACAAGAAATGACACAGTTGTAGCCCATGTCCTGAATAAGTCTGTGTGTGGTGGCTCTTGAAGCAATAACTCCAGCAGTACTCGACTCCTTGTGCATCTCCCCCAAATTTTTTGAATGGCCATTTCTTGACGATCCTTTAATTACTGCGGTTATCCGAGTTGCTTGTGCAACTTTTTCTACCACATTTTTTCCTTCCACTCAACTTTCCATCAATATGCTTGGATACAGCTATCTGTGAACAGCGAGCTTCTTTAGCAATGCTTTTTGTGGCATAAACTCCGTGTAGAATGTGTCAATGGCTGTAAGTGTCTTCGCCATGATTGTTTAGCCTACTGAAACAGACGAAAGGACAATTTTAAACACCTAGGAAGACTTTGCAGGTGTTTTGTGTTAAATATTCTAGTTTTCCGAGATAACGATTTTGGGTTTTCATTGGCTGTAAGACATATTCATCAATATTAAGAGAAATAAACACTTGAAATAGATAACTGTGTTTGTAATCTTCTTATTCTTTCGGCCTCTCCCTTTTATCAGGGGTTGCCACAGCGTGTCAGTCTTTTCCACCTCACTCTACCCTACATTTTCTTCTTTCACACCCACTACCTGCATGACTACATTGACCACATCCATATATCTCCTAGTTGGTCTTCCTTTCTTCCTCCTACCTGGCAGCTCCATTTCTAACATC
>JAOUQV010070599.1:0-17151 GCA_028565295.1 Aspidoras spilotus
AAATCATTTACGACCTTAACCAGTGCTGTCTCTGTGCTATGATGGGGCCTAAATCCTGACTGACAATTTTCAAAGATATTACTTTTATTCAGGTATGAACTTAACTGCTGCGCTACATGAGCAGAGGAGGAACAGTGGATATATTGTTAGGAGGACGTAAGAAATGGAGCTGCCAGGTAGGAGGCAGAGAGGAAGACCAAAGAGGAGATATATAGATGTGGTCAATGTAGACATGGAGGTAGTTGGAGTGAAAACAGAAGGTGCAGAGAACAGAGTGAGATGGAAAAGATTGACAGGCTATGGCGACCCCTGATAAAACTGAGAGGCTGAAAGAAGAAGAAGACTTCAAATTTCAAAAAATATTGATCTGTGCAGTGCACAGAAGAAGGCATGATTTACCAGATATGGGTAAACCGAGTGACTTTTAATCATGGAAAGACAGTTTGAATCAGGAGGTTGCGGTGCTGGTGTTTTAGCAACAGCTGGGCAAGCACCAAGTGTTCGCATACCTTGATATCCATGTGTGCAAACAGCATATAGAGTATAGACAATGTTCATGTAGAGTGTGTTTCCTGATGTCTGCACAATGTAATTGATCAAAAATGTCGACCAAAAGCCTAGCTAATTGTTCCGAATAAAGTGACCTTGCAGTGTACAATGGCTTGCAAGAGTATTCATACCTTTTGAACTTTTCCATATTTTATCACATTACAACACACAAACATAAATATATTTTATTGGAATTTAATGTGAAAGACACACACAAAGTGGTATCATTGTGAAGTGGATAGTAAATTATCATTCAAAGCATTTTTTACAAATAAAAAACTGAAAGGTGCAGTGTGCAAAAGTATTCAGCCCCCTTTTCTCTGAGTGCAGCTAATTGCATTCACAAGTTGCCTGATGTCTGCTAATGACTAAAAAGAGTCTATCTGTGTGTAATCTAATCTCAGTACAAATACAGCTGCTCCACAACAACCTCAGAGGTTATTTGAGAGAATATTGGGTAATAAACAGCATTATGAAGTCTAAAGAACACACCAGACAGGTCAGGAAATAAGGTTGTGGAGAAGTTCCCAAGCTTTGAACATCTCACAGAGCACTGTTCAATCCATTATCCGGGAATTAAAAGAGTATGGCACAACTGTAAACCTACCAAGACACGGCTGTCCACCTAAACTTACAGGCCGAACAAGAATAGCACTGATCAGAGATGCATTTAAGAGTCCTATGGTGACGCTGGACAAAATTCTGAGATCCACAGCTCAGGTGGGGGAATCTGTCCACAGGACAACTATTAGTCGTGCACTGCACAAATGTGGTCTTTATGGAAGAGTGACAAGAAGGAAGCCATACAAATTCCCATTTGCTGTTTGCCAGCAGCCATGCTGGGGACACAGAAAACATGTGGAACAAGGTGCTTTGGTCAGATGAGACCAAAATTGAACTGTTTGGCCAAAATGCAAAATGCTATGTGTGGCGGAGAATTAACACTGCATATCACTCTGAACACACCATCCCCACTGTCAAATGTGGTGGTGGCAGCATCATGCTCTGTGGCTGCTTCTCTTCAGCAGGGACAGGGAAGTTGGTCAGAGTTGATAGGGAGATGGATGGAGCCAAATACAGGACAATCTTGGAAGAAAACCTGTTGGAGTCTGCAAAAGACTGGGAGACAGAGGTTCACCTTCCAGCAGACTAACACCCTAAATATAAAGCCAGGGATACAATGGAATGGTTTAAAACAAAACATATTCATGTGTTGAATGGCCCAGTTAAAGTCCAGACCAAAACCCAAACGAGAATTTGTGGCAAGATATGAAAACTGCTGTTCACAAAGTGCTGTTCACAAACTCCATCTAATCTGATTGGGCTTGAGCTGTTTTGCAAAGAAGAATGGGCCAAAAAAATGGGCAAAGCTGGTGTAGACATCAAAAGGTGGTTAAACAAAGTATTGACTCAGGGGGGATAAATACTTGCACACCACACTTTTCAGTTTTTTATTTGTGAAAAGTGTTGTGAATCATGTATAATTTTCTTTCCACTTCAAAATTGTATACCACCAATTCCATTGAAATATAATTGTTTGTGGTTGTAATGTGACAAAATATGGAAAAGTTGTAGGGGTATGAATACTTTTGCAAGCCACTGCATGTATTCATTCTACCCTAACTGCACATTGTAGGGAAATGGCGGTGGAGTAATCATACACATTCCACCAATCAGAACACGACTCCTGACCGCTATAAAAGAGTCTGAGCGCTCTAACTCTTAAAGTCATTGATGTTGCTTTCTCTGAGCTTAATTTATTGATAAAAAAATACCCGGATGTGTCGTCAAGCTTTCCTGAAATAACTGAACCTAAGCATCCTATGTGGCTTTTATTGCAGTTCCGTGTTATACGTTCAGAATAGTCGCAGTAATGGCCATTAACACGGACGCCGAGTTTGAGAGAAGCTCCATGGGGGAGCTCGGGGGCGGCTGTGGCGGCTGCGAGGGCGGAGGCGGCGCGGCGGAATTCCGAGACACCCAGAAACTTCTCGGCGTACTCGTGAGCGAGGATAAAGACGCAATCCGGAGCTGTTCAGACTCGCGGCGACCGAGCGTCAAGTCTCTGAAGTCTCTCAAATCTTTGAACGCGGAGCAGAACAGCTATAAGTCCACAGGGAGCGTAGGCGCGGGGTCTCCGGCGCAGTCTCCCGAACCGGAGCGTAACGAACCGGAACCACGGAGCTATATGTGGCTGGCGCTGTTCTCCTGCTTCTGTCCGGCGATGCCGCTTAATATAATCGCGCTTTATTTCTCGCACGCTGTGAGTCTGCGTTTATAATTAAAGATGAGTTAAAAGGTAGAGGGACCACACCTGGGACCTATTTATTTAAATCGAAGTAAATAAATTAATATACTATTCAAAATTTATTTTCATAGTTCATAGGTTTCATAGTTTGCATGTTCTTTCCATGTTCGCACGGGTTTCCTCCTGCATTCTAAAGACGTGAAGGATAGGTTGGGAATTGTTGTCTCTAAACTGCCCGTTAGTGTGTGACTGTGTGTGTGTGTGTTCGCCCACCGGCTTCCCAGTGACTTTAAGACTAGGATTAAGCTGGTATATAAAATGAATGAATGAATAAGATATAATAATAATTATTCATTAATTTTCTAATGCTTAATCCACAAGGGGTTGCAGGCCAGCCGGTGCCCACCCGGCAGCTCTGGGCACAAGGGCAGGAACAGCCCTAGACAGGGGGCTGATCATGCATACTCCATGCAGAGATTTCCCAGGTCTCCCCACCCAGAGATTGAAGTCCTTCTAGCTGTGAGGCAACAGCACTTGCACTGCGTCAACATGCCACCTAAAATAATAATAATTCATGTTGATGATAATATTTTACATTAAAATTGGGAGTGTAATGTGAATGCTTGATTGCTTTTTGAAGCAATATCATGATAAAAAAACATTATTATTAGGATTTAAAAGAGGAGAATCAGAACTATCTTAATTCTTTGTGGCATACTTTCAACAAAGATGGTATTCTGCATTTTTATCAACATTTTGCCCATTCTTCTCTGACCTCTTACATCAATAAAGTCGGGCGGCGCAGTGAATCTGAAAATGAGCATCACAAATACCTTGTTGATGTGAGAGATCAGAGGAGAATAAGCAGACTGGTTTGAGATGATGAAAAGGCAACAGTTACTTAAATAACCACTCATTACACCAATGAATGCAGAATCTCTGTTGAAAGTATGTCACGAAGCAATAAGGGAGTTTTACTAGCAAGGTGTTCCTAATGAAGTGATTGGTGAGTGTATAATAAGTTTAATAATTTTAATGCAAAAGTTGTAATTTGATCTTAATAAAATATGCAATTATGTAGTATATTTCAGTAGGCTATTAGTCCAGTATTTAATCTAAATGTGTGAGTCAGTATCTATTAAATATTCATTCATTTCTCGAACACATAATCATGATGCTATATTGATATTTTTCCCAACAATATTCTTTTTCTAATCTATTATTTAACAAGTTATTCAGCAACTTCTATACAAATAAGCATCTTTCTGGTATATAGAACATAAGCATACTGTATTTTACCGTATGAGGCCCTCAATAAGTTCAATAAGGCACTTCTTTATTTTTATAGAGAAACTGATGGTATAGATGGCGGTGTGGTGGCGCAGTGAGTAGTAGTTTGTTGGTTTAATCCCCGGGTAGGGTAACCTGTGGAGTTTGCATATTCGCACTTGTGTTCGCACTGGTTTTCTTCGATTCAGCCGGTTTCCTCTTGTATACCAAAAACATGCACATTAGGTTAATTGTTATCTATAAAGTGGCCCTTAATGTGTGAATGTGTATGTGAATTTGTGTGCCCTATGATGGAGTGGCGCCCTGTTTAGGGTTGTTCCTGTGCTTGCGCCCAGAGTTTCCGTGTTTACCAGCTGTCGTAGGCTTGTGCTTAAGGAACCAGCCCTGGTCCCTGGTTCGATTCCAAGTACCAACAAGTCATGGCTGAAGTGCCCTTGGCAAGGCACGTGTGCTCACTTCACCTGTGTGTGTCTATGTGTGTGTTTCACTGCACGGATGGGTTAAATGCAGAGGACCAATTCCGCTGTGTGGAAAACATAGTGGAAAAATGTATCACTTTCTTTCACAAGCTGGCCCGCGACCTTTTGTGGATCAAGTGGAAGCAAATTATTGAATGAATGTTATCGCTGTTTATGTGATGAATTGTGCAGTATGCAAATATATTCTATTTCTGATCATAATTCTTTAATAAAAATGAAATGTTACATTAAAACGATTGTATGTGAGTAAATACAGCATCATATTAGATACAAGAGCAGTGTAAAAACTAAAAATATCAAGAAGGCTGCTGGGGTTTTACAAGTGTGACACTCTGCATTCTCCAGAATAATTATGTCAGATTCTCGAAGACACTTAGTTAAACTTACAAACACATTAAACTACATTTCTGTGTGAGAACGATTGAGACACATGGCTTTAAACACTGATGAAACTTTTTGTACTGAAAAGTATACACTATAAAGTGTTACGAGAAACAAATCTGAACAGAAGGAAGTCTGGTGTGTTTTATATTTACTCCATGTATCAACTCTTCTCCAAGGTACAGTTTTATTCATTAATTAATTCATTTTCTATAAACACGCAATCTTAGTTTTATGGTCACGCGGAAGCCGGTGCCCACCTGGCAAATCATGCATGTCTTTGGTATGCGGGAGGAAACCGGGGTACCCAGAGAAAACCCGCGCGAACACGGGGGAGATCATGCAACTTCACACAGAAGATTCCCCGAGTGGGAGTCCCACACGGGGCTGCAGTAAGGCTTGCTTCCGCTCAGAGTTGCTTCTCTGTGGCCCTAAACTAGAATGAAGCTGGTATAGAAAATGAATGAATAATTATGTCATGGGGACTCTAAATTTTCATAATTTTCACTTTTTCAAGTCAATCTCACTGTATGAGAGTCTATTGTTCCCAAAAAAAGGAATGTTGTTATAATGTCATACATCATCATCGCTTTGTTATGGCTGGGTGCATAGTTGTATTGTGTGGGATAGGGATAAACTGACTGAGCATCTCAATGTCTTGTTAGCTGTTGCAGCTGGAAAGTCAAAGCCCACTTACTAATGATCCTGGCTTTTTAAGCAGTTTGTCCAGGAACCCATGACCTTATCCTAAACCTTATACCGTCTTACAAATGATAATTAGCAACAGGTCCTTTTCTAATTTGTGATTTCAAGAGTCACAGAATTCACAGAAATGCAGGCTCTATTCAAACAGAGGGGAACTAAGATCAATAAGATGAGTCAATCAGTAACAAAATGCCAGATCTTGGTCCTGCAAATCGTGACATGTCTTTGGACTGTGGGAGGAAACCGGAGCACCAGGAGAAAACACACCGAAATTTTCCAAGTCGCCCCACCTGGGGCTCGAACCTGGGATCTTCTTGCTGTGAGGTCACAACACTATCCACTGCACCACCGTGCCACCCATGTACACGTCATGAATAAATGTATTTCTGTAAATCGGCTTTGGGACAATTTGTTTACAATTGTTCCTAGAGGGTTGTGATTGGTATAAATATACATTTAATTATCATTGCATTAGGAACACCTGGTTAAAGTCATTTCAGAACTACACCAGTCAGAAACAAACTCCACAAAATGACAGATATTTGACCTATGCATTCTGCAGCAGCTCTGCAAGTTCACCTTGGTTGTCACTTTGATCAACTGCATCCGATATAAGAACCTCGGCTGGATCAATCAGCACCTGTCTGTCTGTTGTCAGAGTCATTATATGTCACGTCCCTGGTGTTCCTAATTCAATGATTGTTCAGTGTTTATAGATAACGTATGTTATATGAAAAGCTCAATAAAAAATCCCATTATGTGGCATGTGCCTCTTTTAAGATGCCAAATTTGGTGTCCATTAGGAGGTCAAGAATTGATGAAATTAATGGGCATCTTTTCTTGTTTTTTTACTGTAATATGCAGTCGTATCGTCTGGAGAAACTAATCATCTTACTATAATATTCTGTGTGTGTGTTTGTGTGTTTGTGAGACAGTCTCGCTCCATGATTCAGGCTAATGATTATGTTGGAGCAAGGAGACTGGGTCGACGTTCACTACTCTTCAGTATCATGGCCATTGCTGTGGGTTTGAGTATAATTCTTTATCTAGCAATCACAGGTAAATTCACACAAACACACCCAATCATACTTCTGTACAGCCATCTACCTCAGACCTCTGTTCCTATTTATTTTTCTTTCTGTGTTCCCTAGAAAGCTGATGGGGTGTGATATCGAACGTCATTCTATCACAGATGGTCATTTGGCCGTGGCATGTCCTAAGGATGTGAACAGCGTCCGTGAGATGTTAAACGACTAGAATATTTTGCATTAATTTACAAAAAAATCATGTCATGCCTCTGTTAAATCTCTGGCAATATGCAAAATAGTATGGATTTCTTGTGCATGTTTGGTCTACGTCCTCTGAAACAGAAGACAGTGGCAGCATGGAGTGTGAATGATTTAAAACGATGCAACCAAAAACGCTGTCATGAGCTGCAATCTGCCAATTGATGTATGAAAAGCAGAGGGGAAAAATATTCTGTATACACTCACCAGCCACTTTATTAGGTACACCTTGCTTGTAAAAGGTTTGCTTTCAGAACTGCCCTAACTCTTCATGTAATACTTTCAATAGAGATAGAGTGCTTATTTGAGTTACCGTTGTCTTTCTATCATCTCAAACCAGTCTGCCTATTCTCTGACCTCTCACATCAACAAGGCATTTTTGTCCACACAACTGTCGTTCAGTGGATATTTTTTTTCTGTAGTTCTTAGAGATGATAGTCCCAGTAAATTAACAGTATCTGAAATACGGTTAATTCAGTACGGTCTGGCACCAACAACAATGCCACGTTCAAAGTCACTTAAATCATATTTCTTCCCCATTAGGATTAGGACACCTCTACATGCCTAAAGGCAATTAGTTGTGGCCATGTGATTAGCTATTTGTGTTAACAAGCAATTAAACAGGTACCTAATAAAGTGGCTGTTAAGTTTACACAAACAGGAATTCGATGGAGTAGAATTCTTTCTATGCAATCTATGGTTTGTTGTTTAATTCACATACAGGCATGATATTTATATGATCAGAGACAGTTGGGATAGTATGAAAAATTAAAATAAAACATTGTGCAGGGTTTATTACATTCGCTCTTACCTCTATTTTATTTCAAATATACCAAATTGTTATGTCCAGGGTACAAAGGTTTGTCACTGGGGTGTTACCATCAAGTCGACATCTGTACCTTTGTTTACAGTGTGTATTGTGTAGCGCCGTTATTTCACAACAAGAGGGATCCCAGGGTGGAAGTTTGCATGTTGTCAACGTTTTCACATGGGTTTCTCTGGGTGCTCCGGTTTACTGTATCTCAATAACATAATTAATACACTATATATTTCCAAAAGTACCCGCTCACCTGCCTTGAATCATATATGAGCTAATCCATAGGGTTCAATATAGGTCCACCCTTTGCAGCTAGAACATTTTAAACTTTTCTGGGAAGGCTGTCCACAAGGTTTAGGAGTGTGCTTATCGTAATTTTTTACCATTCTTCCAGAAGCGCATTTGTGAGGTCACACACTGATGTTGGACGAGAAGGCCTGGTTCTTAGTCCCCGCTCTAATTCATCCTAAAGATTTTCTATCGGGTTAAGGTCAGGAATCTTTGCAGGCCAGTCAAGTCCATCCACAGACTCTTTCATCTATGTCTTAATGGACCTTGCTTTGTGCACTGGAACCCAGTCATGTTGGAAGAAGTAAGCTCCAAACTGATCCGACAATGTTGGGAGCATGCAATTGTCCAAAATGTCTTGTTATGCTGAAGCATTCATACACCTGTGACCATGGAAGTGATTAGAACACCCTATTCTGATCATTTGGAAAGGTGAGCAAATACTTTTGGAACAATAGTGTATCTCTAAAGTGGCCCTTAGTGTGAATGTTTGTGACTTTGTGTGCCTCACGATTGAGTGGCTGTCTAGGGTTGTTCCACCCTTGTGCCAAGAGTTGCCGTGTGGGCGCCAGCTGGCCTACGACACCGTGTGGATTAAGCAGAAGTTAATGGATGAATGAATGAATTGTACCACTGTTGAACATTGTTGAAGTCATGTGAATTGGTGTCTATCAAGTTGCCCTTAGTGAGTGAACGTTTTTGACTGTGTGTCTGTGTGCCCCACAATAGAGTGGCACCCTGTTTAAGCGTAGGCACCGGCTGGCCAGCGACCATGTGAATTAAGCATAAGATGGATGGATAAACATCTATTCGTAAATTTTAGACTTGTACCACATTCCAAAAAAAAGTTGGGTTCATGATGGCAATTAGTGATGCAGAGATCACAAGTGTTGAGTTTAGGTTTGCACCTTTGCCCTTTATGCACTGAATTTCCTACAGAATCCTTGAATTGTTTAATGATATTATGCACAATAGAGGGAGAACTCTGTAAATCCCTTCTAATCTATTTTTCATGAACGTTCCTTTTAAAGAATTCATTCGTTCTTTCACACATTTGGTGAAAAACTGGAGATCTTCTGTCTATCTTTGTTCATTAAAAACTACCATTTTGTAGGTTTTTTTTTTAATTAAATCACAATTATAATTTCCTAAATGGCAGCATGGTGGCGCAGTGGATAGTGCTGTCACCCGGGTTCGGGTCCCTCGGTGGGTGACTCAGGAAATTTCTGTGTGGAGTTTGCATGAACTTTGCGCAGGTTTTCTCCGTGTACTCTGGTTTCTTCCCGCATTCCCAAGAATGCATAATAGGTTTATTGGTGTCTCTAAATTGCCCATTAGTGTGTGAATGTGTGTGTGCACCCTATGAAGGGTTGTTCCTGCTCTTGCACCCAGAGTGGCTGAGTGACTAAAACTAAGATTAAGCAGGTATGGAAAAAGAATGAATGAATGAATATAATCTCCTGATTTCAATCCTGTCATTATTTAGTATTTTTTTTACATGTCATACACAGATGTGCTCCATGGGATAGGGATAAGATAACCAAGCATCCCAATTTCCTGTCAGCTGTTGCACTCCAGTTACTAACACTCCTGGCTTTCTCCACCAGCAGGCTTCTTACTCACCTATCCAGGATAAATTTTTTGCACTACCTTTTTTGAATGTGTTGCAGACCTGAAAAACAGGAATGGATGTTTATTACTAAAGAAAGTGAAGTTGACCAGATAAAAATACACCCAATGTCCACTTTATTAGGTACACTTTGCTGATAAAATGTTGGAACCACTTTTGCCTTCAGAACTGCCCTAATTCTTCAAGGGATACTTTCAACAGAGATGGTATTCTACATTCCTTGGTTGTAACGATTGGTTATTTGAGTTACTGTTGTCTTTCTATCATCTCAACCCGGTCTTCCCATTCTCCTCTGACATCAGCCAAGCATTTCCCACCACAGATTTTTTATTTTTATTTTCTCTTTGTCTGACCATTCTTTGTAAACCCTAGAGATATTTGTGTGTAAAAATCCCAGTAGATCAGCAGTTTCTAAAATACTCAGACCAGCACTGTCTGGTACCAACAACAATGCCACGTTTAAAGTCACTTAAATTACATTTCTTCCCTGTTCTGATGTTCAGTTTGCAGTTTAGCAAGTTGTCTTGATCACTTCTACATGCTTATATGCACCAAGTTGTGGTCATGTGCTTGGCTGATTAGATATTTGTGTCAATATGCATCTGAGCAGGTGTGCCTAATGAAGTGGATGCTGAGTGTATGAAATATCTCAGGGTCATTCTGTCTGTAATAAAACAAGTCAGAGTAAATGGGGTAGTCGTAGGCTTGTGGTTAAGGAATTCAGGGCTGAAGTGCCCTTGGGCAGAGCACCTAACCACCAGTTGCTCCCCAGTTGCATGTGTCCTTACTTTAACAGTTTTTGGAAAGTAAGGGTTAAATGTGAAGGACAAATTCCGTTTAATTAACATTTATTTTTTGTTTTTTTACTTTATTGATCCCCATAGGGAATGATTCTCTGATTTAACATCTGGAGCAGTTTTCTGCCCCCATTGAGGCGCACGGGGAGCAGTTGGGTTTTGTTTGCCTTGCTCAATGCCACATTAGCCATGACTTGCCTAGAGTGGGGATCGAACCGGCAATCTCTTGGTCCCCAGCCCTCTACCCTATCCATTTAGTCACATCTGACTCCAATGACCTCAAATGTCAGAATAACTGCATTTCATACTGTATTGTTGCATTTTCCATAGCGCCTGAATTCTTTCTGATGTATGGTTGTATTTTAATCTTCAAAAAATGTTAAATGTTACATTTAAAAGCGCTGTCAGGAAAAAAGGCTGAAATGCAATGTAATAATGAACGTATGTATAATGATCATAATTGATTTAATAATCTATTGTATAAACATCTATATAATTATCACAGTCTTGTTTAAATTGTTATTTGCTTCCTGATTTAATAGTTTTTTTTTAGCATGATGATAAATCACTAAAAACCATCCACCCCACAGATGTAGCTTATTAAACATGCATTGACTATAGTGTGATGGGAATATAATGAATAGAAGGTGGCTGGTCCGCATCCTGTGCCATTTACATATGCAACTATGTTCTATGTTAAAAAGTGTTTGGACTTTTTTTTTTTTTGCATCATGATATTATATGGAAATGAGATGTAAAAGTTTTACGACTGCAAATCAGAAAAGATTGGGACAGTGTGTAAAATGTGAATACAAAAATATGTAGGATCTGTCAACAAATGTCTAGGAATAAATGAAATCTTTATCATATTATCATATTAAGTTTGAATAAATTAGGAGGAATGTCAGTGCGTAAAGGACTTAAAGCGCAAGCCTAAAATGAACACCCCTGATCTCTGATCCATAAAATAATGAAGGATCTTGAGTAAATTCTGTCTTCTTTAAAACAGAGATCAGATTAAAACATAATATAAAGCAGCTTTGTTAATATTAACATTTTCAATACCAAACCCAAGGTTTTTCTGATTTGGGAGTTGTGTCTTGTATCAGATTGTATAAAATGGTGGATGCTTGATCTTCATGAATTATCAGGCATACTGCTTGCATGTCTAAAAATAAACATGCCTGGTCAAACAAAGTCTGTTTATTTCAACTGATATTTTGCTAAAATATATTTTTGCTCATAAATCTGGCTCAAAACTCGTAAATTAGAATTCTAATTTTGTTCATTAATTCATTTTTTATACCTGATTTATCCTACTTTTCGGGTCACAGGGAAGCCAGTGCCCATTCGGCAACTCCGGGCCCAAGGGCAGGACCAACCCTAAACAGGGTGCCAGTCCTTTATAGGGTGCGCACACACACAATCACATTCACACACTAACAGGCAATTTAGAGACACCAATTAATCTATCATGCATGTCTTTGTGATGCTCAAGGAAATCCAGGGAAAACTTGCACAAGCATAGAGAGAACATGAAAACCCTAAAAAGAAATTCCCAGAGTCGTGGTGGTGTAGTGGGTAATGATTTCAATTCCTGGATATGCCGTGGGTCATTTCTGTGTAGAGTTTGCATGTTTTTCTTGTGTCCACAGTCCAAAAACATTTTATGCTAGATGAATTGGAGATACCAAATCCCCCCCCCACTGACTTGTGTGATATGAATTTCACCCCGGGTGTTTCGCTCCACTCCATCGTAGAGCACACAGGAATTCACTCACACTTTTTTTGTTAGTTTGTTTCTTTTAGCCATGTTAAATGTCTAATCTTTTTTTTTCATATTTATTTTTGAATAATAATAACCTCTTAACTGATACCCTTTAAGGTATGCATTCAAGTACATTCCAATAGTAGAATGACGATCCAGTGTCCCTATTCCCTCGGGAGTTCATACATAAGTTTTGAATTTCTGTCCTGCCGAGTGGGCAAGTCTAAAGTCATTGGTGTACTTTGTATTGAGATTGGCCCAATGTGTATGAGTAAAACTTTGTGATTTGTGTATCCTTGCTCCTATCCGGGGGGGGGGAAGCAGATGCCCACCGGCAACTCTGAGCAGGAACAACCTTAGACAGGGCACAAATCTATTATAGGGCACACACAATTACACACAATCACACCCTAACGGGCAATTTAGAGAAACCAATTAACCTATCATGCATATCTTTGGAATGCTGGAGGAAACTGGAGTACCTGGAGAAAATCCATGCAAACTGCACACAAAAATTTTCCTAGTCGCCCCACCCGGGGCTCGAACCTAGTCCACAGCATTATCCACTGCGCCACTGTGCCGCCCCTTTAATAATAATTTTTTTATTATTAAATATTAACAAAAAAAATTTATCCCCTTGTGAAATATTTCTGCAAGTTTCTAAATCAACAAACTTTATTGCAAGCTTGTCGGATTCCACCTAACAGCATTTTTTTTAAAACCTACCAGCTGTCTACATGAGCTTTAGAAGAGAGACAGAGAGAGAGAGAAAATCAGCCAAAAAAATGCTATCAATTAGCCATCAAGGGGCTAAGGAACCAGGAGCAGACGGAAACGAGTGTGGTAATCGATACGCTGTCTCCGTAAGTGCACTACTTCCATACGTCTGTGCATTTAGTCATTACCAGCTTCGATGTGCTTTTAGCCATTACAGCTACAAAGCGAGGCGAGGCTTGAATCAGGGGTAGAGCAGAAACTAGAGCCCCGTTGTCCGTGTTCTGTAAAATATCTTTTAACTGAGTGTTTAAACTAATGATGGCCTTGCAGAGGAAACTAGAGCTCACACTCCTGCCAGTAAAGCTTATGTAATTAACTCTTGCACCCACTACACATTGTTAGAATTTAATTATCATTGTAGAAAGATTACTTTCAGAATCACTAACCTATGATATCAGTCAGCAGTCATCAGCGAGACATCGGGGTTATTTTCTACACATTTTCCATGAAACATTGAAGACATGATGGAAAAATGCTTGAAAGAAGAAAGGTATAAAGAAATAATTATTATAATTATAATTAAATAATTATACAGTTATTCCAGTTTAACAATTCATAAAACGTAAAAAAACTAAATCTATAATGCATCTCGAGTTCCCAAACATTCATTTATTTTTTTCTAAACTTGCTTAATCCTAGTTATAGGGGCACGGGAAAGCCAGTGCCCACCCATCAACTCTGGGTGTAAGGGGAGGAGCAACCCTAGACAGGGTGCCAATCCATCACTGGGCGAACACACACACACACAATAACACACTAACGGGCAATTTACAGACACCAATTAACCTATCATGCATGTCCCAGGCCACAGCACTATCTACCGCACCACCATGCCCCAGTTCCCAAAGGAAGTGTCAATAACACTTGTTTGTGGGACGAGAAAGAACAGGAATCTCTGAAAAATTACATTTAATTTGAGTTTTTAGGTGAAAATAGGAGGAGTTTCAGTAAAAAAAAAAAAAAAAACAAGTTTTTCTAAGTAGAATAGTGTCGCATCTATTCAAGGCACACACAAGCATTCAGTCATGCAATCCTTCACAAACATTCACTTGTTACTCAGATCCGAACCTCCAAATCTGTAGGGGGCAAAATAGGGGTGGCTTGGTGTCGCAGTGGATAGTGCTGTGGCCTCACAGCAAGAAGATCCTGAATTCTAGAGGAGTTTGCATGGTCTCCCCGTGTTTTCTCTGGGTACTTTTCGGTTTCCACCCACATTTCAAAGACATGCATGTTAGCTTTATTGATGTCTTTAATTGCCATTATTGTGTGAATGTGTGCACCCTTTGATGGATTGGCACCCTTTCTAGGGTTGTTCTTGCTCTCGGGCCCAGAGTTGCCGGCTGGGCACCGGCTTCCCCGTGACCCTAAATCTAGGCTTAAGCGGGTATCGAAAATTAATAAATAAATGGGACGATATAAAGAATACTATACACTATGTGTGTTTACACTGTGTGTTTACTTTTATATTATTTCATTACAGATAGGCGGCACACTGGCACAGTGGGTAGTGCTGTCACCTAACAGAAAGAAGGACCCCTAAGAGGTTTGATCCCCATTTCGGGGATCTGGGCTGGGCTGTAAGGGCAATTTAGCAGCACTAATTGACCTACTGTGCATGTTTTCGGTCAGAGTAGGAGCTTACCCAGAGAAAAACCACATGGGGAGAATATGCAAACTCCACAGAGAAAGGCTGTAGGATGCACACAACCCTGGACCTTCTTGCTTTGAGGTGGCAATGCTACCCACTATACCACAATGCCACCCATTATCAGTATTATTATTTTTATTAATAGTATTATGAATAATATTAGTATTATCAGTAGTAGTATTAGTATTAATAGTATCATTAGTATTATTACTATTATTAATTGCATTATTAATAGTATTACAACTATTAGTATTAATATTAGTATTAGTAGTACTATTATTAGTACTAGTAGTATTAGTAGTACATGCTCACATGTGATAACAAGTGAACTATAATGAAGTGTATATCATCACTTCGTTTAAACGCCACGTCATTATTTATTATGGTAATGAAACGACTGGTTCCCAACACAGGCAGGCGTGTTTTAGTGTGTGTATGTGTGTGTGTGCGCGTGTGTGTGCGCGTGTGTGTGCGCATGCTGGGAACGATGAAGTTGCACACCATTTAAAAGCAGATCCTGCTCTTCTGTATAAATTAAGTTTGAAAATCAATAGTACTCTCTATAGTCGTCTGGCTCATTCAGACTCTTCCCTGGAACATAACCTTAGACACGTTGTGGAAGGCCAAAAAGGGTGAAGCCGAATAGCTGTTTAGCTGCTGCATGGACCAGTTAATAATTTTATCTGAGAACTTTTATTTCATAAATTGGAGCAAATTCAAGAAAAAAGGGGGTAAAATTATAAAAGATAAAATATTCACAGCCATTCATGACAACATCCTGGATAGCTCAGTTGATAGAGTGCACACTGCTGGAAAAATCCAGGATTCCCGGAGTAATAAGCCCCGGGGGCATCATCTGCTGGTAAGAGATCGGGAGGATCAGTCATCTTATCTCTATATGAAGGAGCACACGTAGTGGTGTACAAACCAGTACAAAGTGATGACACTATAATGGCAGTCTTTTACATTATGTTAGCTAACAAGAAGACAGTCCTAACTAGCCTGTTATTTCACTCCTTCTTAATTCACAGGGTAATACACTTGGAAAAGGCCTTGAATTGCTTTTTTTATTCGGCTTTTCCCCTACCACCAGGGGTCACCTGGTGAATCACTCGCATTGGCAATTTGGCACATGTTTTTCGCCGGATAAAATTCCTGATAAAACTTTAACTTTTTTAATCATAGGACTGGACATTTGAGAGTGTCCAAGACACCTAGTATGCATGTCTTTGGCCTTGTGTGCGCTTTGGACTCTTTGGTCCGTGTTTCCAGACGGGCCGGTTGAGTGGCCGGCATTGAATTCCCGGCATTCCCAAACACCCCGACTCTGAGAAGTACGCGCTCCGACGGGACGAGGGCCATTACCAGCCTCACACGTCCACGGGTTGAGCCTCCATCAGAAGCACTCAGGCCCCCGGCCCGCGCCGTGCAATGCGGACTTCCGTACGCCACATTTATCCGCACCCGCGTTGGGACGGGGGATTTGGCGCTGGACTACTTCCCTGTTCGCTCGCCGCTGCTGAGGAAATCCTGGTTAGTTTCTTTTTCTCTGCTTAGTAATATGCTTAAATTCAGCGGGTCGTCTCGTATGATCTGTCGCATTTCGAAAGAGGGACAAGGCAAAACGCCACCCCTCAGTGAGCTCTTCAATACTCTATCCCGTCGTCATGTCCCACTCCTCTGCGAGGGTCCGCTTACACATGTACGGGACAGAGAGAGGCGAGGATGCTCGTCTACTCTTGGGAGAACGAAGGGCAAACCTGCAAACCTTCAGCCGTATTTTTCCCGACCCCATAGCAGCGAGTTCGACTGTGGGGAGAGAAGACAAAGCCCGATCGATGAGAATAGCAACCCTACAGACAGGCGTAGCCCTGGGAGGGACCCAGGGTCGCAATGTGCGTTCGAATGTGCGTTCGATGATCAGTGTGTCCTGCAATTCACATTAGTTCTTGCAGCTGGCTGCGTTCTTCATCTACCGACGAGCCGAGTGATCCAACGCTAGTAGTTGTCAGCTCTTAATTTTTTTGTTTGCCGAACTTGTCTGTGCCATGAGGAAAAGTCTGAAGCCGTACGAAATTATAGGGGAGGGCGCCCTCCTGGTACCAGCTGGCCCGTGACTCAATGTAAAAAAAAGTAAAGCCCAAAATTCAGTAAAGCCCAGAATTCAGATAAAACAGAGAGACTGCTCTCCAAATGTGTTAGGTTCCAGTTTGGTTCCTATAATAAGCCCTAGAGGTGAATACAGCGGTAAATTGAAAAGCAGGGAGATCATGTCGAGATCATGTGTTTGGCTTTTGTGAATGTTGTTTAAATTAATTCTACAGCTAGAGTGCAACATAAAATGCATAAAGATGCAGATGTATGTATCTCTCACTATATTTCTCTCTCTTCCTTTTATTCTCTCTTGCTTCATACATCACAAAGACTTGCTGTCTTGGTCACAGATGCACCAGCAAGACATGCACCAACAATTTGTCCTCTTTTGAAC
>JAOUQV010070991.1:0-10705 GCA_028565295.1 Aspidoras spilotus
GTCGACCCACCCGGGGATCGAACCCGGGTCCTCTTGCTGTGAGGCCACAGCACTATCCACTGCGCCACCGTGCCGCCTTGTTTTCTTTTATTAGTGAGGAGAAATATTTTGCTCTAACAGCACTAAGAGCTTTTATTTAGTTTATAAGACTCTCCTTCCATGCTGATTGACGCACAAAAAGGTTTGTCTGACGCCATTTATGTTCTAGTCTTCAAGTGTTTTTTTTTTTTTTTTTTAGGGTCTAGGGTTTTTTAGAAATCATTATACCACGGTGCTAGTTTTTTCTCTTTAATTAATCTTCTTTTAACTGGGGCGACGCTATCCAGAGTACAGCGGAGTATTGACTCTGGGTGCTCAGTTGCCTGATTAAGCTCAGTGGGGTTGGAGGGTAATACAGAGTTGATAAATTTGGGAGTTTACTAACAAAATTATCTGCAGTACTTGTTGTAAATGTGCATTTGAGCCTGTACTGGTATAAAACTCTACTTCTCTGATACATAGTAATTTTAAATGAGATATGATAATGGTCTGAAATAAGATTAGACTGTGGAAATATAACTATATTGTCTATATTTAATCCTAATGTTAATATTAAATCAAGTGTGTGACTGCCCTTATGAGTTGGTCCTGATACATTTTGGTTTACCCCTACAGAGTAAAGAATGGACGATGCAATTCTCAGAGGGTATTCTGGATTGTCAAAATGTATATTAAAATCACCTAAAATTAGAGCTTTGTCTACAGATGTAACTAGGTACGTACATGATTGTACGTAACCTTATATAATCTCGGCAGTATTGGATGATAATAAACGGATCCGGTGCGGATAGCGTTGGTGTGCTTTTTGTTGGATCCTGTAAACAGAAAAAGACTTTAAGCCCTGAACTCTATAACATTGGCGAATGTGTGTTTAATATTGTCTCAGTGCGGGTGTTAGGGTAAAAGATATAAAAAATAAAGTGTAAAAACAAGTAGTAAACTTAGCTTCGGTTGCAGATTTCTTCTGTGGCAGTCGTATCTAGCGGTGCACCTGATGACATAGATGACATATTAAATGTTTTTAATTGAGAAATTTGATTTCACATTTTACCACTGACATCCCCTTTTCTCTTTACAACAGTCTGTAAATGTCTGGGGACTGAGAAGACAAGTTTTTCAAGTTGAGGGATAGGAATGTTAAACCATTTTGTATAATGTAAGATTTTAGTTGCTCAACTATCTTTTTATTTGTATCTTCCGCTTTATGATGTGCCAAATGTTTTCTATGTGTGAGAGGATCTGGACGGTAGGCTGGCCAGTTCAATACCTGAACCCTTCTTCTACGCAGCCATGATGCTGTAATTGGTTTGGCATTGTCAATTGGTTTGGCATTCCCTGAAAGAGACGGTGTCTGGATGGGAGAATATGTTGCTCTAGAACCTGGATATACCTTTTAGCATTGATGGTGTCCTTCCAGATAAGCTGCCCATGCCACATGCACTATGAAACCCTATACCATCAGAGATACAGGCTTCTGTACTGAGCTCTGATAATAACTTGGGTCATCCTTCTCCTCCTTAGAATAACACGGCAGCCGTAATTTCAATAAAGAACTTTAAAATTTGATCCGTCTGACCACAGAACAGTTTTCCACTTTGAAACAGTTCATTTTAAATGAGCCTTGGCCCACAGAAGATGTCTGCACTTCTAGATATTGTTTAATACGACTTTTTCTTTGAACTATAGAGTTTAAGCTGTAAGTGGTGGATGGCACAGAGAATTATGTTCACAGACAATGTTCTCTGGAAATATTCCTGAGCCCATTTTGTGATTTCCAATGAAGAAGCATACCTGTATGTGATGCAGTGCCATCTAAGGGCCAGAAGATCACGGGCACCCAGTATGGTTTTCCGCCCACAAATTTCCCAATTTAAACCAGTTTAATCCTAACATTGTCAGCTGAAACATCACCCATGCATTAAATATCCAGTGGGAGTCTCTTACATATTTGCTTGTTTAAATCCAACCAGGTCTATATATCTACATCTATATATTTCAGCACACATGTACTTGAACATGGTGTTAGTAATGCATGGTCTGTGAAGAGCACAGAACTCCAATGACAAAACTCCACCTTCCAAAAATTTCTGTTTAAATAAGATCAGGATTTTTTAATGTTCTGAAAAATTATTCTGTGAGTATAATTTGGCAAACAAACCTGACTCACATTTGTCTCACATTAGGATGCATTTTTTTATTTTGAAAGAGTGTTTTTTTTGTTTTCAAATATAATACTTCTTATTTAAACAAATTAGGATTTATTTTAGTCTCATACATTCACAAAACTGATTAGATGGGTAGCAGTGTTCTTTATGGAGAGCAGCACCTTACTCCATGTAATGTAAATACACACCATTGTAGTTCAGTGTTCTGCTAATCGTGAAATGGTGATACATTAATGTTCTGAAGATCAGATTGTGCTAAATCCCATTTGAAAGATACAGAAAACAAAGATCCCTATAATTTTGAATATTTTAGAATATTTAAAAAAGTTAATATAGTGAGATAAAATTAATATATAGTGATATGTAGTATTGTTTAATACATAGTATTAATACTTAATATATTAATTAATATATAGTATTTTTGTATGATTTGAAAACAGTGGCACTGACTAAAAGACAGAAAGCAAAGCTGGAGGTTGCAAAGCTTAAGATGTGACCACGATGGACAGGATTAGGAATAAGAACATCAGAGGGACAGCAGAGGTTGGAAAATTGAGAGACAAAGTTAGAAAGGGAAGACTAAGATGGTTTGGACCAGTGCAGAGGACAGTGGATATATTGGTAAAAGGATATTAGAGATGGAGCTGCCAGGCAGGGGATAGAGAGGGAGACCTAAACTCTTTGTCTCAACTTTTTTTTGTGATCTATTTTTCACACTAGATTTCAGTGATATTCTAATGATATTTTTGGTCAGACATAGCCCAACTTCAAAGCACCACTGTATTTATAATATTTATTATAATGTAAACTCATTTTATGTAAAATGGGCTTCTTAATAATTGTTTAGTAAAATGAATGCTATATTATGTTTTAGTTCACTGTCATACAGATATTACAATATTGCCTAAACGGATATCACTAATTTTGCACCAAAGTACTAAGGATCTTCATCAGATAAGGTTATGTATTTATTAATACAGTTGGACATAGCAGTTGTTAAATTATTATGTATAGAATAACTATGATCATGTGATGAGGCTCGCACATGACTGCATTAAATGAAGTGTAATGGCAGGACATGTGGTGGGAGTGAGAATATGTGGAAGACAAAAAAATTACCACAATGTAGACTGGATTATAATATAGCCAGTCTCATAAAAGAAACATGACACAGACAGCATTTGAGCTAGCTAATCTGTGCAGCCAAACATCGTGAAGCCACTACGTGTGACATGACATGACAAACTGACTATTTACATGTTTTCCTGGAATATATTTTAAAGTAGCAGTTAAGAGAATGTGCAAATAGCACAATGTAAAATCTTCCCAAAGAGAATATTAGCTATCAATTAATATTTGAACTTGTGATCCTTGAACTTTTTATCAAATGGTAATTGCATTTAAGCCAAACATAAATTAACACCTGGTGAAAATTGATGGTTTTGACACACAGAATTTCCTTTTAAACTACCCTGAGAGTGTAAGGAATTAAATGTTATGTGCTCTATAGCATTAAACTACTGGATCTTATTAAGCTGCTAAACAAGTCTCTTGCTTAACAAGATGTGGTATCATAGCAACAATTTCATGAACAATTTCATACCACTTTGTAAATTCACAATTTACTCTGTAAATTGGTCTATATCAGATACAGAAGCTGAGTTTAAGGACAAAGACATTAGGATTAAGATATATTTCATTTAGGCATGCACAAATTCATATTCCAATATTCTCTATTCTAAAATCAAATGACTCATGATGCAAACTTATGGATTTTAATTTTTTAATAAAGATTTTCACCTCCACATTTCTGCATTTTACTTAAAAAAATACTGTTTTGACAAAGTGACTTCATCACGCCTCAGAAATAATCTGTCACATTTAAGCTTTGGAACAAACTCCTACACTGCTTGCATTAAGACAAACACCCAGAGCACAACTAATTTCATGCATCACATTAACATCAGTTGATCTTTCCCAGTCACAAATAAATTATTAGTGCAGATTTAAATGTGGCCTCGGGTACACTATATTTCCAAAGAAATTTGCTCACCTGCCTTTACTCACATATGAGCTAATTCATAGTGTGCATAAGGTTTAGGAGTGTGTTTATGGGAATTTCTGACCATTCTTCCAGAAGCACATTTGTAAGGTCGCACACTGATGTTGGACCGGAGAGCCTAGCTTTCAGTTTCCGCTCTAATTAATCCCAAAGATGTTCTCTCGGATTAAGGTCAGGAGTGTGCAGGCCAATCAAGTTCATCCAAATCAGACCAATCATGTCTTTATTTTACTTTGTGCACTTGTGCACAGTCATGTTAAAGAGGAAGGGGCCAGCTCCAGCTTTCCACAAAGTTAGAAGCACAGAATTGTCCAAAATGTCTTGGTATGCTGAAGCATTCATACATGACTGGAACACCTGATTCAGATAATTTGGATGGGTGAGAAAATACTTTTGAAAAATAGTGTACATTTCTCCCTGTTTACTACTTTAATGACTTAATGTGCTCTCTGCTTTAGTAATTTGATTCTTTCATGATAGGACAAAAGTTTATTGTGCTTTAACCTTGTTCAGTAAAATTTATTATAAATAGTCCCTGTGTAGCTTTCTTTAGTTGCTTTATTTTATTATCACATGCACAAGATCTGCATATGTGAGTTTGTGATACCGAAGGTAACTTTGTACAGAAAAGATTCTCTTCAGTTTTGTCTGAATATGCTAAAGAATTTAACACTGCATAAAACTTTTTTGCTTAGCATCATGGCTATTTTTAATAGACACAAGCCTCTATGAGTCATATATTCCCAGAGTTTACTTACAGTCACATTCAAATTCAGGTTTTAAAGTCAGGGGATGGGGAATCTACATTCCCCTAACAAATATTTCTTGGCTGTGGTAGGAAACAGTAGCACCCAGAGGAAATCTATGCAGGCACAGGGAGAACAGGCCAATTCCACACAGGTACACCCAGGCCACTCGACCCGAGATCGAACCTTAGACCTTCTGGATGTGAGTTGACAGTGCTGCTGTGCGGCACGGTTAACAGCTGAGGAAAACATGACCAAAAAGACCTAAGACTGTTGAGCAACAACTACATTAGAGAAGAATGGGTTAACATTCCTATCCCTCAACTTGAGCAACTCCTTAGTCTCCAGACGTTTACAGACTGTTGTAGAGAAAAAAAGGATATCTCACAGTGGTAAACATGGCCTTGTCCCAACTTTTTTGAGATGTGTTATTGTCACAAAATTTTAAATCACCCAATTTTTGAGCTTACACATTTGATATGTCATTTATCCTCTATTATGAATAAAAAACGGAATTTTGACATCAATTCCACATAACTGCATACCGGTTTTATTTAGAATTTGTACTTTGTCCCAACTCTTTTTGGAATTGGTTTGTATACACAATTTGAAAATGGCAGAAAATAGGAGCAGGCGTCTTCACTTTCACAAATTCTTAGCTCCTAATTTCTGTCATTTTCAACTTGTGTATATAAGCAAGTTTTTTGGGTTAGATCCTGAAGGGTCATTTAATATGAAAATGGGTGCTGTCATGTTATGCTATGTTAAAATTTATAGCACACCTCATGTTCATGTTTAACTTTGTTTAATTGAATGCTTATCCTTGTATCTTCTTTGCTTAGGTTTGACTTACATTTATACTACTGCTGCATTGAATGTACTGTACATCTTTGTGGGCTTAGAATGTTTTTAGCTGAAGCATCAGATGCAGCACTCTAGCTGTATGGATTCTCTTCTTGTTATTTTGTGCTTTTCCATGTCTCAAGATTATTTTTTAGTATGATGTACGATGTATGATGGATCCTCAGATGAAGAGGATTATGTGTGACATGAACTTCAAGCCCATGAATAACTTGGAGTCTGATGTGTAACTCGTCAGCCTAGATCACTGTCAGCTCTTCAAAGCCCACTATGCAAATCTCAAATATACGCAAGTTTCTGTATGTCTGACTGGACTAGGTGTCACTTGGCTATTAAGTCACCACTCACCTCTGAGTAATACAACCACACTATTCGTGCACACCTGGCAACCTGATGATTTTAGACTATTATTAATTATTATCTCCCAGTTTTTTATTAATAATTTGTAATAAAGTACATTGCTTATAATTTTTGTAAATGTGAAAAGATGTACGAACATCCACTTGTTAACAGTGCTAAGACATACCTACAAAACACACTACCCAGCAGAGAGCCCCTGTTATTGTGTGTCATCTGATTTGCCTGTATTCCTGGAACAGCCAAGTCTGTTGGTCTTTTACCAGATTACTAGTTGATGTGTAACAAGGAATAAGTCTACAGGTATCGCTATACTGTCTGCTGATTTGGACGAGGTGAAAAACAAAAGCATCATGTTTCTTTTTTTTCAATTTCAGATATGGTCTCTCACTCCCAGCCCCACGCTGACTGAAGCCAGTCTTGAAAATTTCCTCTTGCAAAGTCTGTGTTAAGAAGAATTTCAGTGCCAGTTTCGCACAGCTTGCAATGACATTCTAACAATCAGATGGCAAAACACCAGTATTTAAGAACAGTGGAGAGAGAGCTAGCTTCATACGTAGGTAGGTATCACATGAAATGTGCTGTGGATGCATCATGTAGGCATCCTGTGCTGAATTCTTTTGTTCAAGCTGCCACACTGTGATCATTTGTTTAGATTAAAAACTGGCACATTGGTCAGAGGTGTGAATTTTACAAGTGACAAGATGCCAGATTTCCTGGCTCCTCTCTGCCTTGCCCTAGCATTTGTGATTTTGCCCAGGCAGCTTTATATTAATGAGATCTCATTATATCTCTTGTTTAAGCTCAAGAGAGAGATGCAATGTGTAAGCTTCCCCATGCCTGCTTGTTGCTATCTCTCTGAATGTTTGGTGGGTGTTTTGGGTGTTTGAACAGTGTTCTGTCCTTTTTCGAACAATATTACATTTCTCTCCAAATGTTCATCTTGAAAATGTCGATGTAAATATATTTGTACCCATACCCATCTCTTTGAGCTAATATAGTTAAGAAAATGGCTGAAATATGATTGGATAAAAGCTCTAAAAAATATTCACTACTGAAAGCAGTGCAACAAGAGAAAGGAGATGAAATAAAGAGAATAGAATATTGTAATATTTTTAATTACATATATTAAAAGATATTAACCACAAATAAAATATGAAAACACATTGCATTAGATTAAATGTCTTTAAATTGGCTCAAATCTAACATGAGATTGGGAAGCACAACTGTGAAACCAGCCTTCGCAACATTGGCGATGTATAACATGACAATCAGCAACATGCTTACCCAAATGTACCTAATTGTCATCAGATACACCAGTGATAAAGAAGAAATCTGGCAAAATATAGAAGGAGTTAAATATGGAGCTGTATAATTTCGGTGATATGGAGGTGATTCTCTTACTCCAGTCAGCAAAACATGGAAAATATTACAGTCACGAGTGCCATTTTAAAATATCTGTAAATATTCCAGTTATACAATATACAGTAACTGTAAAATCTGTGAGATATTAATGCACCCCAATCATATATGATATTCATTTATATTATGTTCTTTAGTTACCAAAAAGTATAAACAACAACATATCCTGATTATAAATGATATACATATATGCAGTGGCTCTTCAAAGGTGTACTGAAGCTTGAGAAGCATTTCTAATTTACCTAGTGTGCATGTCTTTGGACTGTGGGGAAACAGGAGCACACACAAACACAGGGAGAACATGCAAACTTCACATAAGATTCCCAAGTTGCCCTATCCAGGGATCAAACCCAGGTCCTCTTGCTGTGGGGCCACAGCACTATACACTGCGCCACCTACCGCCCACATGGCTGAATATAAAGGCTACAGAGCTCACTAACGATACACTTCTTTATTTACTTACACACTCTTTTACTAAAAGCACCAAAATGAAAATGGATCTTTTCTATTTTTGCCACTCACTTCCTGCTTTTTGATAGAAGTTTTTTACATAAAATAAAGATAAATTATGTGCAATATTTGTAATACAGCCAATTATGTTGTGCCTGTCTCTCCACACTTTGATTATTCCTGATTGGCTAAATTTCAGTCTTTACTTTCATCCTGGCACTCATTTATTTAAATCAGTTCTGTTCCAGGTACATGACTAATAAGAAATTGCATGAGTCACAGCTTGCATTTCAAATTTTGTTCAGAGCATTAGGTTAATATACCTATGTACAGCACTAGTGCGTGTAATGTTATCTGAAGGGTAGTCTCGGATAGAAATACACACATTAAAATCATACACACTTCAACTCATAACAACCATGTGATTCTAACATACTTAATGTATCATGGTAACAAAAGAATACCAGGACAGCACCAAACACAACTGCAAAATAGTTAATGTCAAAGTTCATTGAAGTTGTACTTTAAAAAAAACATGTGGGGAGTTGTGGGGTATATGTATAAAATATGTAAAAATCAGTGATAAATATCAGAATATGTGAGGTACATTTTAAACATAGACTAAGATTTTTTAAAAATTCTGCCAGCTGTGTCAGGCATAATTTTATTCAACTTGAAACCCACTCGGGTTTAAATTGATCATTTAATTATTTCCATAGAAAATAATGAACGGTTCTAGATTTTTTTATTGTGCAAATGCTCTTTCACCAGTCAATCGTAAGCCTTTTTTTAAATGTGCATACATTTTCCCAAAGGTCGCAGCTGCCAATTGATATGCCCTTTGCAGATCAGATCTCGCTGATCAACATATTGTGGGTAGTCCACCTCACCCTCCTCTCACGGCACACATGAAAACAGATCTACTAGCAAACATTCTTTTTTTGATCCTCGGAGGGAAATTATTCTGTTTATTTAACCCATGTATGGTATGAACAGGTATGAACACCCGGAGCAGTGTGCTGCCCCATTGAGACAGTAAACAGTAAACATAATAGTCATACTTTTTCCTTGGAAAATGAGTAACAACACCTTGAGACAGACAAAGAAAAATAGAACAGGAAATCCATCCATTAAGAGTTATATTTTGTTTATTTGAGCTTACACAGTCAGTATATGCTGCAGAGAATTAAAAAAACAGCAAGCGTCATTTAACCAGTATATAATCTGCCGACGGCTTGGTATTCATTCATTTGCTAATCATTCTTAAACAGTTCTGTGTTAATTAGAGATTTTGATCACTTACATGTGCTCCAGGGTTCACTTACTAAGTCCCAGTTAAATTATTTTATTAGCTTCACTGCTGCTGTATGGGGACTAGTCTTAAAGTTCTGTGTCTTTATGCCAATGCACTCCTGTATTGCTGTGAGTTCTGTCACGCTGGGGTGGAAAAAGTCTTAATCATGCATGCAAGTGGCAGTGCTCATTTTCTGCAGCTCTTGTGTGCTCTTATTTACTAGTGAGATGACTGCTTAACTGTTAGATTGGTAAAAGTCTAGAAGATCTCTATTATCACTCAGTTAAAGAGAGAAGAAACTGCAGGGATGCAGATGGTAAAATGTACCACAATTCACTCTACACATAACCACACAACACAAACACATTGGCAGCACATGAAGGATGCCATACTGAAAGCTGCTATGTATACCTAACTGAATAACTAAAGCAAACACAAGAACTAAATTTACAGTGCAACCTTTGAGTGGATAAAAGAAATGTTAAATTAATTGTGCACTGAGATGGAAAAAAATGCACAAAAATATAACTGCAGGCCTATGTTCCAGATAGTGAAGAATCTCTGGAACCATTCTAGCCTCGTACTGTAGCCATCAATGGTGTGTCAAAGGTGGAAAACTACTATGAGAAACTGAACATACATATCGAAGTTCAAGAAAAGGTATCACCATCACTGAAGTAAGAGACGCCAAGGTAGAATTAGCTACATAAAAGGCACCTGGTCCAGATGACATAGTAGCTGAAATGCTTAGGCTTGGAGGTGACACTAAACAAGCTTCATAAAGTCTGTATAGAAGTGTGGGAAACTGGAAACTGGCCAGAAGAATGGACACAGTCAGTCTTCATTCCACTGCCTAAGAACGGCAACTTTCTCTAATGCCACAACTACAGGACCATCACACGGTTCTCACATGCTAGCTAGACAGGGTTGTGAGTGATCTTGATGCAGATGAAGTCTACAGTCAACAGTATGCATCACCATGCTTCAGAATCGGATTACAAGGTTGTTACCTCTCACCATGTCTGTTTAGCATCCTAGGAGAACAAGGGCTGATAAAAAGTACTTCAAGCATTTATGGATTATGGATTGGTGAAAGGTACATAAATATCTTTGGATATGCTGATAACATTGTAATATTTAGGTCCATCACAAAAAGAACTAAAGAAGTGTCTTGTACTGAGGAATACAACATTCTAAGGCTAAGGCCAATGCAATGACTAACACTGAAGACACACTAGAGATCATGATTGAAGTTTTTAGAAAGTTGACTCTTTTACATATTTGGGGTAAAGAGTAACAAATTTTGTGG
>JAOUQV010071289.1:3064-17129 GCA_028565295.1 Aspidoras spilotus
CACAAACTTCGCACTCACAGTTCATACCCACTTAGAGGGCAGAATGAAGGAGAAAATCAACATTTTGATGCTTTAAACAAACCAGACAGTTTAGTTTAATGATTAATTTAAATATATAAATTAATATATATTTATGGTCTCTGCTACTCTCATGTCCTTAAAAATGATCCTAACCAAAGATCCCCCCATCTAGCGCCTCTGGCTGAGGAGGCACGGCTGTAGCTCAGCTGGGGAAGTATGCGACTGATTTTGAGGTATTTAGGTTTTTCTCAGAGTATTATACAGATGATTGTATTAATATGACATGCAGTAAGTACTTAAAGATTTAAGAGTAACATCAGAGCAATGATTTTATTTTTAAGTGTAGGATCTTAGAGGTATTTAATGTCCATAAGTAGCTAAATAAGTTTACAGTTCACTTTTAGATTGCTGATACATACAGTAGTTACATATTCTGAATTTCCCACTGATCTACTTGTGATATGAAATCTCAAGGTTTTCACTCAGAAGGTGGGTCACACTGCAAGAGCTGTGTACAAAGTCATTAAAAAAGCTTTTATGTGTTAAGTAATGACTTTGTTCCACCTTTTATTTGCTGCAGGCACTATGAAGCAGGTCTAAACATGCATCAGGAGTTATATCTCTCTCGCACACACACAGAGACATTTCAATTGTAAGCGTTTCCTTCATGCTTCTTTGCCCACTAATTCCTATGTTCATTTAATATAGTGACCCTTGTTAGTTCACAATAACATAAAAACAAGATGTAACTCATTTGTATGACAAAATGCAGTGTGTACATAATGACGGTGTGATATGAGATCTTTTGAATGTCTTTGGTCTGAATCTTGCCTCGCCATAAAACCCCTGTGTTCCTCCAAGCTCTATCCAGCATTTCCCAGGCAAGTCACAATGACCTTCCTACAAACAACGGCATGCACCGACACGCCCACCACATCACAGAACGATCCGCCCATATTAAGGAGATCAGCGAGGCCTAGCGTTTGCTCTTCAAGCCGGAAGCACAGGATGCCACACCCGCCCAGTTCTCTTATGTGAACTATATCTAACCCGGCAGCACGGGTTGCCACACCCACATGGGATTCCCCTTGTGAAATGAATGCAGTTCGTAGAGCGGATTGCCAATGTATTCTAAGGGATAATAAAGATTATATTCTTGTAAACCCTCTGAAGGATTTTTCCATTTGTTAAATGGCTGTTTTGGTTGTTAGTTATTGTCCTATTGCCCCTCTACATCTCCAATCCACCTAGCATGTGTGTCTTTGGACTGTAGGGGGACCCAAAGAACCTGGAAAAAACCCATGCAAACACGGAGAACTCCACACAGGGGATGGAACCCGGGTCCTTTTTGTTGTGAAGCGACAGCACTACTACTCCCCCGAACATACCACCCCCCCAATGTAAATGTGATTGATCTGCTGCTATATTTAATAAACTGTATTATTTGTAATGCAGTTTTAAAAAAGATCATGAGCCCCTGAATGAACAATAAAGTTTTTTCAGATCAGTTTTTTCATTTATTTCTCCAAAAGATGTGCGAGAGAGTAATTCCCACAGAGTTTGTTACAGCTCCCCAACTGAGGAGTAGTTTAAAAACATGTAATCGCCTGGCTTCTTATGACTCAACGAAAGCACCATCTTACTTTTGCCCTCACTTGTCCACTGAGATATTATTTTTTGTTCATCTACAGCAAATCGCCAACGTGTACAATTTTAACAACTACCTGTTTGCAGCTCACGAAATATTGTATCAGTCAAAAGTCTGAATTACATTTATCAACTAATTTGAGATTATTAAACTTGTAGAGATTTAGGGGAGATTTGCTGAGCAAGCACTAACACTTTTTTAGTATTTCATTCAACGTTTTCTCCTGAACTACTCAATCTGAAGACTGGTGTTTTTTAACAGGCTATTGATTTCAGCACTACAACTGAACGTAGTGTTAACTCATTTTTCATCACGCCATGTTGAACAGGTTTTATACAGGTTTGGCACAGCTATTTGACCTATAGGATGTTTAAATAACTATATTGTTTGCACCAGTGTACCTGTATATAGCTGACTTCCAAACCCTTATGGTGCATTCAGAGTTCAAAGACAATAAAGAGTTTCCCAGGACCAAATTCTGGACAGGTTATTGATTTACAGTTCTCAGCATAGATGACTTCACCCCTTTGAAAAAGTTAGATATTAATCAGTATCTCAGTAAAGAATTTCCAGAATTGTGATAAAATATATTTCATTGAAAAAACTAATATTTCGTGACCGCCATGATTCTTTTTAATTCTAGAATTCTGTAGTCTACATATTAGCTTTTCTCCCAGTATTACCGTTCATATTATTCATATTTACAATATTTATCATATACACATGTTATCTAAATGCTGCTGAAGCTGACCTAAAAAAACATGTCCATTTTAACCTTCTAGGGTTCGCTGAGGTGAAGGTTTAGGAAAGATGGGGAATCACTGATTGGTGTTTGATCAAATAATGTGCATGCTTCTATACACAAACTAATCACATTCAACTCTACACTGTAAATAATGAACGATCCATCCCTTTTCCCATTCATTTTACCATAACATACCTATTAGCTGACACACTTCAGCTGAGCTTTGTCTTTATAATGATCTCTCTCTCTCGCTCTCTCTCTCTTTCATTCTCTCCTTTCATGTGTTTGTGCAAACATTTCCAAACAACGGAGTGGAAATCGTGAAAAAATGGGTGAGACAGAGATATAGTACATAAGGCTTGTACATAAGATAGCACACAATAATAAAAACTAAGTAAAAACTAAATCTAAGAAGACTTTCTGTGGGAAATAGTTGTGTATTTAATTAATGGGGAACTATCTTAAAAATTATTTCCTAAATAGGGTGAGAACCTCTTGAATTTTCCCAGGATAATCTCTACTAATTTTTTTCTAGAGCAAAAAACTTTCCAAATTCCAAGACACCAAGCTGATAATTTTCCATTGAATAGGTGAAGGAAAGCTAGCTCTCAAGGAGCAATGGAAAACTTGTACTGAATAAGAAATAGGAAGCATAGGTTGACAAAAATAGCCTGATCTAATGCTTTCCCATCAGTTATACGGAGCACAATTTTGACTCACACATGCACACTTAATAATACTAACAATACTGCTATTCTAGCTGAATGTCCCAGGAGCATACAAAGGGCATAACTTTCCCTCTAATGAAACAACTAATACTGCCAGCACAAAAGCAGTCTACGAACATGGCAATAGGGATATTCACACATTTAAAAGAATAATATAAATACAGAAATAATCATTTTAGCCAGATCATTTCAATAAGAAAAATGATACGATGCTATGACAACAATGACAGATGCCAAATACTATCCCAAAGTACATATTTTCAAGGAGGTCATATATTGAAAATAACACTTTGAAACTTTTGTAACCACTTTTGTAAAACACTGATTTCTCTAGAACTATTGATTAATTGCGCTGTAAGATAAATCAATAAAATGTACAAATGTAATTATATTTTATTTGTGCAAATTTATGATAATTGGCATCCCACAGAGGCAAAGGTCCTTTCTTAAGCGGGCAAGAAATATTGACAGTGTTACCCCAGGCATTTAGTTAAAGATAAAATCTTATCTATGCATTTATAGAACTGTACCATGTAAATGTACCATGAACCTACAGTATTAAAGAAACAGAAATACAGTGTTAACAAGGTTGAAGTTATAAAATGTCAATAGGCTTAAATAGGTGTTTTAATGTTTTGAAGGAGAGCCTTTTGTACAAAAGCCTTGGACAGGGCCAAGAAACGGATGGGAGACACTTGAAGCAAAGTAAAATAATGAGGGGGGGGGGCAGAACTGAAGAAAGAACAAGAAGAAAAGCAGAGTGTAGGTAAGGGGTAATTTGGGCTAGGCCTCAGTGCAAGTTGAGACAGATCGTGTTAACAACAGCATTCCAATCTCATTCTCCTGCTCTGTGGGTCAAAAAGACCCCACTGCTTGCACACACATACACACTCAAACAGGCATGCCACACACAACTTTACACACAAGAAAATGTACAAAAACATACACAGACTAACTGAATGACTATAAACTAAGACATTACTGACTTAAAAATATTTGCTCCCTCCCTCTTGTGCCCAGTCAGCCATGTGTAATGTCTCTTTTGTTGCTTTTTAATCAGCTGGTTTAATACACAACGAAGGGGAAAAAACCTCCCACATGTAAGATAATATAACAGAAAGCTAGTTACTGCCTTTTGCTTCTATTCAGAGAGCATGTTGGAGAAGTTTGGCCAACACAAAACACCCTGGAGTGTGCAATCTAACAGAATGGAAATACTGTAGCCCAAAGAGCTGAATTCCTAGTTAACACTGATAACATGTTGCTGTAATTACTCTCCTTTCTGCTTCAAATTACACATACCAACAAACCCTATAGAGAAAGATATCTAATAATAATAGTTTTCTATTACCATCTAATATTTTAGCTCTTGCTTTATAAAGGTTCCATTCCTGTAACATCTTTCTATTTTCACTCCCTGGCTTCCTGTCTCACTCCCTCTTGTTGACTAGGCCTGTGCAATCCAACACCATGAGGTGATTAGACAACACAAAGGGGAGGCAAGCTGTGGGAAATGAAAAAGTCTAGGCGTGCTTCTGAAATACATTCTTAATTCCGGACAACACAGGAACGTTGGCAAGACCTTTAATAATAATGTTCACAATTACAGTACATGATTAAATCATCATGGCAGGTCGAATGTTCACTGGCATGGGGTCGCTGAGACATCAGTACCTGCTATGGACTATACTGGACGACACTGGGTGCATTTTTCCCCCTCAAGAACACATGATTCAAGCACCAGGAGATATGCGTAAAATAGGGAAAGAATTTCAAAAATGCACAGGACAAAATATTGTACTAAAACAGCAAAAAGCGACACCATGATTATATTTTTTGGGTGTTTTTCAGATCTCTCAGCGACACGATGAGAGTGAAAAGAATATATTTCAGAAGCACTCGACAATTGATGTTCCTCTTTTAAATTGCACAGATGATACACATACGACGTTCAAAAACCGACTGTGATGTGCCATCCATGTATAGTTGTGATTAAAAAGACACGGAGATAGAAAGAGGGAGCAAGAAAGATCAAGACACACCTGTCCCAGGTCTAAAGTGACGTTCAGTTGGTTGTACTCAGCACTGCGAGACAGAGGAGGACTCTGCCACCATCTCTCGGTCCCATCGATAGCATTAGAGATAGGATGAGCGCGGTTACTGTCTGCGGTGTCACATATGTCGCAATACTGGCCCTAAGAAAAACACACACACATAAAGGCACTTGTAAGCAAATATTGACAAGCAAACAGAACAGTTTTTGTCCGTTTCTCCATGTACTGCACCCAAAAAATATATGTAAGGCATATACATATACATTTCACTATGTATTGATTTTGTCATTGATTGATGTACAGGACAGCCTGATATCAGACCTTTTTCATCACATAGGTAGACACACGCATAAAGCCACACCAAGTGCTACAAAACTCTACAAAGAGTTGTCTAGTTAGCCTCCATTTTTTACTTCTATATAAAAGAAAGGGTATAAAAATAACTGGGGGTTGTTGGACCAAGTAAAAATCCAAAAAACCTACCATTTGCTTATGTCATATTCAAAGCTCGTTTGCTTCATCTGCCAGTTTACCAGTGCTATTTGGAAGAAGAGAATTGTGGAATGGCATTTTGAGACTGTTTACAAAAACTACGAGACTGACTCCCCCTCCGAAAAGCAAGCTGAGAGAGAAAAAAAGGTGAAGGAAATAAAATCCCAGTTATCTGGACAGCAGTCATTTTTCTCACAGCTGAAGACAAAAGTGAAGGTAGACACTGAAGAATCATTCCGTGTGTACAGAGTACAGAGTTGTATTGTGCAATATGGGTCAATAGTCAATATATTTATAAATAAATATATGTTTTACATTTTTGTAGCAAGTTGATCATTTTAACTTGGTGAATTTATAAGTAGCTTGCATGCTGAAAATGTGTGTGCACCCCTGCTTTAAGACTTATTACTATTATTACTTATTACTATTATTCATACATAAGATGTGGCAGAGTGAGTGATGTGGAGAAAATTAACTCGCTGTGGCGACTATGAGCTAGTTATATTTTAAGGTTCGTTATGTTTTATCCACATTATTAATGTATGATGTCTGTCTAATATACAAGTGTTTGTATTTATTATTATTATTATGCTTCAAGCGGCTTTGCTGCTTTCCAAGCCGCCATTGTAAATAAGAATCTTTTCTTTATGACTTGCCTGTTTAAAATAAAATTTAAATAAAAAATAACATAGGTCTAATAAATGTAAATGTGCTTGCATTTTAAATACATTTATTATTCCACAGATCACAGCAGCTCAGCCTCACAATTAAGAGTGTTGTTAGCCTTTAAATGAAAATGAAATGCTCCACATTTGCATTTCTTTGTTTGATGTATGCCTTAAGCTATCAGTTCCCTGTTTCTCAAAGCCTGAATGAAGTAAGTTCCTCAGGGGAGAAAATGCAAATAGTACTTTACGTTTAGAGCAGGCTTTGCATTATACAGTGTTTGAACACCTCAACCAAGTGTTAATCCTCACACCCCTGGATGGGCTAGGTGTTGACCTGTAGTGAGGATTTCATAACTTTCATATCCTTATGTCTCAAGGAGCCCTCATGTTTGTGTTACCTTCTGGATATACCTTTCAGTTATGCTGAGTATTTCCAGAGTGTTTACTCTTAATATACTCCACATTTCTTAAACTGGAATTATGACAATGATCAGACCTAATGATTTCTCTTTTTCTGCAGACCTAAAGCCCTTACACCTGACCTTGTATTCTAGACATGCCTGGTGGTCGGCTTTCGGCGAGGGCTTGCGTCACGCAGAGAGGCCAAGTCTGCTGTGAATGTCCTTTGGACTTACTTACTCTCACAACTCCACACACATACACAGATTCCTTTTACTGACTGTTTAGTCTGTTATCATCCAAATGATAATGGGATTCCCTTCTGAGTCTGGTTCCGTTCAAGGTTTTTTTTCTTATCATTTGAGAGAGTTTTTTTGCATTTTAGCATCTCTAATTCATCTATCATGCATGTATTTGGAATGTGGGAGGAAACTTGTTCACCAGGAAAAAACCCACATAACCTTGGGGAGAACATGCAAACTACACATATAAGTTTCCCAGGTTGTTCCACCTTTAGGGTCATGAGAAAGCCGGTGCCCACATGTCAACTCTGGGCCTAAGAGAACGAACAACCCTAGACAGGGCACCAATCCATCATAGGGGTACACACACGTTTACACACTAAGGGAAACCATTTTACACCAATTAAACTATCAACCATTTCTATGAGAGAGGAAAACTGAGTACCCGGAGAGAACCCACACAAAAACACGGGTAGAGCATGCAAACGCCACACAGAAATTTACCAAGTCGCTCAACCCGGGGATCAAACCCGGGGCCTTCTTGTTGTGAAAAAAACACTATCCACTGCGCCACCGTGTCGGCATGGAAACACATTGAAGTTAAGCATTTGTACTTTATCAAAAAAAACGGTAATGGAAACAATAAAAGATAAACGATGTATACAATAATAAATAAGATTCTATGGGTGAAATAATCTATCAAGATAAACTACCCCTGTAATGATTAATAAAGATTTATTATTGTATAAAAAATATTGTATAAATAACACTTTTTTGTTATTAAAAATATATCATAATACTATGAGATTTATGCTATATCTTACTGGGATATACCCAACTCAGAATCCGGAAGATAGCAGTTTTCATCAAAGCAGAGCAACTTGTCGGAACACCGGCATTTATTTTCTAAGCGCGTTTAATATATCGTGGGTTATGGTTTTATTCGTTTATTCTTTTTCTTATGTTTTTAGTTCTTTTTATTATTGCACTGTTCAAAGTTACTTCTACGTATTGCGCTGAGTGATTACCTGGATGGTTTGGCTCGGGTCCCCCGATACAGGCCCCCCGACCAGTTTGCAGTAGAGGTCCTGCACCGGGCGACTGTGCTCGTCTTCTCCACAGGTGGCTGTCGCCGTGATTTTTGTTCCTTCGGCTAAATTAAAATAAGGCGGATGGAGACTGAATCCGTTCACTCCGTCCGTAGGTAAATCTTGTGTATTGGTGCCGCAAACAAGAAGGTAAAACAGTAAAAGTTTCAACTCCGTCCTGCGTCTCGCCATCTTTCACCTGCGCTCCCTGCTGCTCTCTGCCAAATGGAGTGAGAGCTGCGAGGAAAAAAAATCTTAAAGCAGCCGCAAAAGAGTCGCGCTGATCCTATCACCACTCATCAGAGAGAGAGAGAGAGAGAGAGAGAGAGAGAGAAAAGCCAAATTCCTTTCGGATTATGTAGCTAACTCATCTCAATCTAGCACAAACCGATAAACTCACTACTTCATGATAATAACTACAACAACAGCAATAATAATAATAATAATAATAATAATAATAATAATGGGTGTCACAGTAGTTAGTGCTGTCACCTCACAGCAAGAAGGACCTGGATTGATTGCCAGGTGGACTTTGCGTGTTCTCCGTGTGTTTTTGAGGGTAAGATAGTCCTGCCCTTGTGCCCAGAGTTGGCCTATGACCACTTGTGGATTAAGTGGAACAAATTGAATTAACTAATAAATTAATATATAACAATAATAATAATTATTATACACAACAACTATCTACTAATTCATAATCATTTTATTATTAACTAATAATAAATAAAAAGTGTCACAAAAACCTTTACTATTACTATCAATACTACTATAACTACTACTACTACTATTACTTTTAGTAATGATAATAATAAGCACCGATTGCAGGTTCAAGCATGAATAAGCAGTACACGTGAACAATGGTCCCTGAGTTCTATGCATATAGCTTTGAAAACATGAACAACGTAAATAAATGCAAAGAATGTAACAGTATATTATAGAGCAAGAAGGTTGTTATTCAACATCATACAGTCCATACACAAATGTCTGTCATTTCTGTTAATATTACATTATTCTCAGATTTATGGGCATAAGGGTTTGAAAAATATGTCTACAGTTATCTGCACAGCAATTGTGAACTGTAGAAACGGTAGATGACTGATATGGCTAAAAATTGTGTTGAGTTAATATGGTAATCCTTGTATGTGTATATATTTTTGTGTTAATAACAAAGACATGTGGTATGTGATATATACTTTTTTAATGAATATGTCTCAGGTGTCATAGTGGGATTTATCCACAAGTGGCAACCCGTGTTCTGCACAACACTTCCTGGCTCAATCGTGTTACGTTTCATTCAGTTGTTGCCGGTTTATGCACTGATTTTTCACCCTATTTAAGTTGTGTTTTGTGCTTGGGGCACAGCATTAGAGATATATGGACAAGGATCCCGGAGTCACCCTGAATGGGAACTTAACTCACTATAAGGAGTACTCCTATGAAAAGCCAGCCGTTAACCTGGCAACCGGAATTGAGATGGTATCATTGGAGTAAGCCACTACGATCTAGCACAACATTACTCCACAGCCTTCAGGGGATGTTTTGTCTGCTCCACAGCATCTATCGGAGGGTCTGTTTGATCCTGGTCCAGCATTTATTGACCCAGTAGGCCACAACTCAATGCATGTAGAGGTGGACAAGAGCCCAAGGGCAGCAGAATCTGAAGAAAGGTAATTTAAGTGTCTTGTACTGTATATCATTTCTGTAAAGATGCTATATAAATAAAATTGAATTGATGTTGAATCTGGTATGGTTGTTGGTGCCGGGTGGGCTTGTCTGAGTATTTCAGACATTTCTGAATTACAGAGAATGGTCCAAAAAGGAGAAAATATCCAGTGTCAGAGAATGGGCAAACTGGTTCTAGATGATATAAAGGCAACAGTACCTCAAATAACCATTCATTGACACTGTATACATTACGATAGTGCCATCTAAAGGCTAAGTTAACCTTAAACCTTAAACTAACACATGTAAAGTAGAGACCACCTAAATCTGTAAGTGACTCAAATCATGTGAGTAGTTCCCTACAGACTCTGCAGAAGCACTAGCCCTAATTACACCAGAAAAGGACTAATTGGAGCAATCTGCTATATCCTACATGTATTTAAAGAACAATTGAGCTAGAACTCCTTGAGGATGATCAGAACCACTTTAAATTACTCATTTAGATTACTGCCTTGCTCTCTCTATGTTAATTTGGATACTTTGTTTAGTTAAACTTTGCTCTTGCACCTTGCATTGCTTATGTGTTTTTTTTTCACATTTTTGTCAGCACTTTGAATGTAGTGATTTTTGCTATTACCTTAACCTCTTAACCAGTATTGGACGTCTGTGCTTTGGCATTCGGGCATTTTAAGTTTACTTACACTACATTTTGTCCCCACACTCTGTGCCATTATGTTGTATTTTTGTGTGCACAATAATAAACTTGCACTTATCTCCAAATATCTGTGTGGGGATTGTTACAGATAGTTTGAGCGAATCTGTAGACCTTCCATTTTTTTGTTTATTTTTATTCTCTTTTTATTTAGAAATGCAAATTTTCACCTCATACATTATTAACAGTTTCAGTTCACAATAGATATAAGGAAAGGATGGGATTAGTATACAGTGATTTTGTTTCTATTGCCTTTCTGGGTTTTTCTTATATGAACCTAGATTAACTTAAGAACAGGGTTGAGGAGCGCATATCACATAAAAAGAAATGGAAAAAATATTCAGAGCAATACTAAATTCTAATAAAATTCGATCTGATTGGCTTTATATAGTCCCCTCAGTCCATTTAGTCCAGATCTCGAACAAAATTTCCTTTCACAGGTTTGAGGGAAGAAATCTTCACTATAACATAAATCTCATACACAATTTCAATCAATTTATCAATGGTGGGAGACTCAACTTCCGACCATTTCCTGTGACACATTTTGTACTGCCAACAGTATAGCAAGCATTTTTTGTCTCTTAGTTTCACATTTTAATGGAATGTTTACATAATTACATTTTCAATGTTTGTGGATCTCTACCAGTAAGACCTTATTACTTGCCAGACACAAAATATGAAAGTGGTTGGCCCCATTAAACCCACAAAGCCTCCAACAAGCATCTATGCTGCACTGTTGTCTTATAGTTACAGTTTTCCAGCAACATTTCCGCCATGTATTTGACCCGGTTAAAAACCATTGTAGTTGACATACCCAAATATCATACCAAATATCTTCTGTGATCTTTACTCTTATTTCCTCTTCCAATTTCCTGTTTATGTATTCTCTATTCTCTTGTTTGGATAATGTATAGCATTATCTAGTTTGGAGATTGGAGATTTTGGTAACAATAAAAATATGTCCAAAAAAGTCCGTCTTTTTCTAACCCCTCTTTAATTTTTTTTATTAAAATAATGTCTACCTAAAAAGTCATCTCTCTCCAGACCATGTTCCTTCTGAATGGTTTCAAAACTCTGAAATGCCCCTTCATGAACAAATGAATAGTAGGTAGTTCAACCTTTTGTGATCCATGACTTAAAATTTTTAAAGGTATTTTAACCGGCAGACACTGTAAAATGTACAGAATCCGTGGAATAATATTTATCCTGATTGACTCTATCCGGGAGCTTAAACGTAGAAAGGGAATAACGTTCCATCTTTGTAAGTCATATGACCCTCATATGACCCTTTTCTTGCCCCAGCTCTTTTTAAACATGTTGCAGGAATCAAATTGAGTGAATATTTACAAAAAAACAATAATGTTTGTCAATTAATTAACATTAAATATATTGTATTTGTAGTGTATTACAATGAATATGGGTTGAAAAAGATTTGCAAATCATTGTATTCTGTTTTTAATTTATATTTAATATCACGTCCCAACTTCATTGGTGTTGTATTTCTGTGTTAATTGGATCTCTGATTACAGAGGTATGTCCATTTAGGTTTAAAAATATAGGGTTGTTGATTATATGCAAGGGAGCTAACCTGCCAAAGGATTATCCTGCGCATATTTAGCAGTTAACAACATTTTTTTTACGAATTACAAATATCTCTATACATTTTTCTGTTGATACAATATGACTTACATTACAGAGTTATGTTTATTTAGGCTTGAAAATTAATGCCTTTAATGATTTGCAAAGTAGGTAACTTTGCATCTAAAAATACGGCACAAAATATATTTTGTCTGTCAAAAATCTGGGTTGCAAGTTATAAACAAAAAAGATTATGCTTGTTATAGTGCCCCTTTTAAAACAATTAATATTATTTCCCACCTGCTCTTATTCTTCTTGATCTACTTTCCCTTTTAACAGTGGGCGCCACAGCGGGTCAATCTTTTCCGCCTCACTCTGTTCTCTGCATCTTCTGCGTTCACACCAACTACCTGCATGTCTGCATCGACCACATCTATATATCTCCGCTTTGGTCTACCTCTTTGCCTCCTACCTGGCAGCTCCATTTTTAACATTCTCCTACCAAAATAGGAGTACCTCCTCTGTATATGTCCAAACCATCTCAATCGGGCCTCTAACTTTTTTCCACACTCCCCATCTGCTTGGACAGTTAATCCTAAGTATCTAAAGTCCTGCACCTTTGTGACCACTTCTCCCTTTAGCCTGACAGTTCTACCTGCCTCCCTCTCATTTACACACATGTATTCTGTCTTACAAATATTTATTTTCATTCCCCTCCATTCCAGAGCATACCAAGGTCTCTTCTAGCTGTTCCCTGCTCTCACTACAGATAACAATGTCATCTGCAAGCATCATAGACCACAGTGATTCCTATCTGACCTCACCTGTTAGTCTGTCCTTCACTAAAGCAAACAAGAAGGGGCTCAAAGCTGATCCTTGATGCAGTCCCACCTTTACTCTGAAGCTACCTGTCACTCCTACCGCACAATCCACTACTGTCATGCTGTTCTTATACATGTCCTGCACCAATCTAACGTACTTCTCAGCCTCTTCTCAATCTGGAATTCCTCATACAACACCACAGTTCCTCTCTCGGCACCCTATCATGAGCTTTCTCTAAATCCACAATGACACAGTGTAGCTCTTTCTGACCTTTTCTATACTTCTCCATCAGCATTCTCATAACAAAAATTGCATATGTGGTGCTCTTTCTTGGCATGAAACCATACTGCTGCTCACAAACAGTCACTAATTGTCTAAGCCTAGCTTCAACAACTCTCTCCCAAATCTTCATTGTGTGACTCATTAACTTTATGCCCCTGTAATTGCTCTGCACATTACCCTTGTTCTTATAAATTAGTACAAGTATACTTTTCCTCCATTCCTCAGGCATCAATTCACTATAAAAAATCTCCCTACTATAAAAAAACACTCCTATCTCTCCTATACATTTCCATACCTCTACCGGTATGTCATCAGGTCCGACTGCTTCTCCCTTCTTTACCCTTTTAAAGGCTTTCCTTACTTCATCCTTGCTAATCTTCACTATATTCTGTTCTACTATTTATATGCCTCCCACTCTTCTTTCCCTGTCATTCTCTTCATTCATCAGAGCCTCAAAATACTCCTTCCATCTTTGCCTCACCCTTTCCTCACCGGTCAGTACAAATACATTTCTATCCTTTATCACTCTGACATGTTGCACGTCCTTTCCAGTTCTATCTCACTGCCTTGCAAGGCGATACAACACCTTCTCTCCTTCCTTACTGTCTAACATCTCGTACAACTCATCATAGGCCTTCTGCTTGGCCATCGCTACCTCCCGCTTTGTCCTATGCTTCGTCTCTTTATACTCCTGCTTACTCTCTTCGGTCCTCTCCCTGTCCCATTTCTTCTTTGCTAGCCTCTTCCTATGAATAACCTCCTGCGCTTCCTTGTTCCAACACCAGGTTTCCTTGCTGTCTTTCATCTGTCCAGATGACACACACACAGAAGGGGCAGTCGTAGGCTTGTGGTTAAGGAACTAGCCTTGCGACCGGAAGGTCCCAGGTTCGATTCCAAGTAGCGACAAGTCATGGCTGAAGTGCC
>JAOUQV010071988.1:0-28666 GCA_028565295.1 Aspidoras spilotus
CAAAAACACCCCAAACTGGCTCTTGATACATCACAAAGACTTGCTGTCACAGATGCGCCAGCAAGACGTGCACCAACTTACCCTGCTAATTGAACCTTCACACCCTGCTCTTACTGGTGCAATGTGAAATTAATGAAGATTGGCCACCAGGCTTGTCCAATTTATCCATGAAACTTCCCACACTAAAATGACAGGTGTTTTAGTTTCATTGTCTAACCCCTATTCTGTTTTTACGTTTTTATCGATTCATGCTTTGTGCATTTGTGTATTTTTATTCTATTTGCACAGTGTCCTTGAGTCTCCTGAAAGGCGCTTTATAAATAAAATGTATTATTATTATTACTTAGGAAAATGATCCAATATTACATAATTGTGCATGATCAACCCCTGTATATATACTATACTATATTATATATATAGTACAACTGAACTAATATTACTTAAATTAATACTTTATATCTACGGTTCAAAATGTAAAAGTCAATATGTAAATGCAATGATGCGATCATAATTAAAATGGAATATACACATTCAGTTGATGTCACAAGGTCACGTTTGGTGTTAAAAGGATAATAAAAAGTTTAAAAATCTGGCTTCTTAAACTCAACCCACATGAGTTGAAGAGTGATTCCTTTGCACTAGGTTAAAACCCATTAGGATACAGGCCATAGAAAGTACTTTGACTGGGTCATTCAATATGCCATGACTGATGAGTCATGTAGTCCAAGGTGTTATAAACCATGACCAAGTTTTGGCCAATAATGTAACTCTATATGCTGCTACTGACAGTTCATGAACACTCAATTAATCACTAAAATATTATAAAATATCCAATCCATTCAAGTCCATTTTGAGAAACCATAAAATTCTTACACTCATTCACACAAAATCACTACATAGAGGTTAACTCTAAATCATCATGTAACCAGAGACCCTGGAGCTGTGAAATTGCATGGCTGACTATTATGACACTGTGCATGCTCAGTGTTGATGTCAGCAGTTAGCAACACATTTTATGTGTAAATGTAACTAGGTACATTGTCTAATTATGAAGAGCAAATAACTCATAAATTTCAAGAAAGCTTAGGTGGAATTATTTATTCTTATTTTTTATACTATTTGAGGAATGTTGGTCAATGTGGAGCTGTAAATTTTATTACAGCTCATATATTGAATGTCATGTTGGATAGTTATGCAAAATATTTGCGAGTAGTTCCAGTGCCACTCCAGATAATGGGCTTACCTACATACTTAGTAGCATATGGGCCATTATGCTGGGCCATTATGGGCCATTATGCTGCGGATTATAAATGAGGTGGTGAGGTCAATAGAATGATGACTGTAAAGAGCATAAAGCTGTTGTTCTTCAGGAAACTCCTAGCCTTTAAAGGCACTATACATGATTGCTTAATGTATACCAACACCCACTTCAGTACAGCACGGCACTTAATATAGGCTAAAATAAATAATAATAAATGTTATTAAGAGGTCTATGGAATAAAAACAAGGAGATAAATTGATATCCCATGGCATATAGGACAGGTGTATAATGCAGCAAATGTTAACAGATTTTGCCATGGAGTAGCATGTGAAAAAATTACTCGGCAAGGGTGATTATGTGTCACAAAGTTGTACTTTCCACAGCTCAGTGTGGTTAATAGTGAGCGCTATGGAAATAGATCAGAGAATTATCCACTCTTGAGTATTAAGCATGCTGTTTACACTTGAACTATATTCCAGGCGTTACTGAAATAAAATTGACATTCTGTAGATAACCCACATTTATACAATATGAATCTACTGATATCAAGCAAAAGCTTTATGTATCCTAGGTGTGAGTTGAGATTGGATAATTTTTATTATGTGCTAAGTAAAATTAGTTTCTGTTTTTTAGTCAATATTGTAATATTTCAGTTTTAAATGTTAGATTTTAGATTTATCCTTATTCTTTTATATTCTGTTCTATAGCTGCTAACTCTTAGTTAGGGTTTCAGAGAATCAGCGGATTGACTGGAAAAACAGGGTACATCCAATATAGGACACACACGCACACACACACAAACATACAGCATAATAAAGACTGTGGACTGTGGAGAAAACTGGAGGAATCAAAATACAAACTCCACACAGAATGACCCAGAAAGGTCCACCCCGGATAAAGAAAGTTAGTCTTCGAACTTTAGTTTTTAATAGAGGTTAAAGGGTCTTAAAGGTTTAAATTAATTTTATGATGATATTATGGAGGCTCTGATGGTAGTTCTAGCTGCTGGTAAATTACAGATGCTGGCAAATTACCGATGATTCACCTAGACATTTATTTATATATCTGATTCTCTACATATATGATATTTGACAGTCATAAATGCAATTGACATCAAGTGTTATTAGGGAGGTTTATACATGGCTATACCGTCTGCTGCGACCAGTTGCATCCTGGACACATCTGTTCCTAAAATGTCTGCCAGAGAACCATAATTTACTTTCTGTTTAAGACTATATATATATATATATGGCCCACCCTGTGTGTATTCATATAAATGGCCCACCCTGTAGTATCACTGTAATTTAGCTTTTTGATAATTATGGAGCAAGTTAGAGTTTGGCGATACTTATTAATAAAAAAAATAATAAAAATAATAAATAAAAAGCGACCTAAAAGGTAACACAGAGATGAAGGCTCCCTGAAACATTAAACTACCATCCACTAAACAAACTTGAGTAAATATGTGAGAGTGGGGGAGACAGCAACCAAAAGTCTCAGTTTACTAAACACTATAATTCCTATTAACCCTCCAGATCTTACTTAAAAGGAACAAGAACTATAAATAGAATGCTACTAAACAAGTACATTGATAACATTATTTGGAAGACATCCATAACTGGGGGGCTTTGTAAACAGAAGTTCTGGCAATTGAGTTCATTTTTATTTATATAGCACTTTTTACAATGGAATATGGTCATGAAGTAGCTTTACAGAAATTATATACAACATATAATGTAAGATATAATAAGGTTGATTTTCCCCAACGAGTACTATAGATGGCATCAGTGGCAAGGAAATATTCCCTGAGCTAATAAGAGGAAGAAACCTTGAGAGGAACAAGATTTAGAAGGGAATCCCATCCTAGTTTAGGTTATAACAGATTAACAAAAGATTCTGTGAAAGATTCTGTGAAAGATTCTGAAAAGAGTCTGTGATGGAGAATGTGTAGAATATACCATCCGGGTGGATCAGGCGGGTGTTGGATATGAAGTTACCTTAGCACTCTGTCAGTGGTAATGTGGGTTCCTCTGCAGAAAGTGAGAAAGCACCCACTTTAAATTTTAATATTCTAGGAACCTGCAAGAAGCCTAAATCTTTTGATGAAAATAGGCAAGGTAGGTCATAATATATTAATAGCTTACTTGCATACTGTGGATCAAGACCATTAAGAGTTTATATGCAAGTAATAAAAGTTTATATTAAATCTGGGATATAATTGGGAGCCAATTAAGTGTAAATAAATCAGGGGTGATGGTATCTTATAGTTTTAGTAAGAACTCTGGCTGCAGTATAGACAACAAGGCATTACAATAATTCAAGTAACAAAGGCATGAATTAGTCTTTCATCTTTATCGTCTGCCAATCTATTTCTGAATTTAATGTTTCTAAAATGACAGAATGCTGTCCTGGTAATATTATTTACATGAGCTTCAAATGAAAGACTGGAGTCAGTAATCACACCTATATCATTTAGTACTTCACAGGAAGTGATGAAACTACTATCCTGAGTTTTAACAATCAGGAAAGCTTACTTCAAGCTGCCCAGGATCCAGAAACAAGTGCTTTGATTAAACTACTACATGCATAGGTATATGAAAAAAAAGATCACTGGAGCATGACCACCTGGCTAAAAATAGGCTGGTCCACCTTATAGACTATTTACAGCACACAGACATTTAAGGAATATCTGCCATATTCATGTCTACCCATGCTCGATGCCTCGATGTTGCTATTTCAATTTGCTAGATTGACACTTGACTCTCGGATCAAACTTTCAGCTGGATGTATATTGGTGGTTCCTTTACTTGTGTACACCATTAAAACCATGCTAAAAGATCTGAAGCACTGGCACCACAACAGACTCCAACTATATGTCCAGTGTCTCTTAAGTCGCGGGCTTCCTTATGAACCGGACTAGGATTAAGTGGCTATAGAAAATGAATGAATGCATGAATGAACCATTTCTATCAAGTCTGCTAATCTTTTCAGATAAGTCTGAACAATTAAACAGTTTAAAAACTTTCCAAGACTGATGAGATGTTTACAAAATGTAAACTTTTGTGTGTTTACAAGTTCTTGGGGGCTAAAATTTTATATTATAAACTGGATTAGATTGGCTCTTGGTGACTATATGTGTTACCCACATGCACTACATATTAACACACTCATTAGTTTTACAGTTTATTCTGATTATTATATTGAACAATATGAAAGACACCTGAGAAGCAACGTTGGCAAGGAAAAAAACAGAATCAAGAGTGTACTCAGTACTCATTTGAATGATAACATATTAAAGAAGTCTTTAGCATCAAGTCATCAACTGTGAGTAATAATGAAGTAAACAGTCCATCCTCAGAAAGAACTGCTGGGTGAATAAGGCGGGTCCAGAAGACAGGGTCAGGGTTCGCACTCTCTTACGTGTATCATGAGAAAAGTGAAATGATTAGGTATTATCTATGTAATACGTAATTATTGTGCACTTCAACACCAGACTGCTTTCCCTTTTGCTTTTCAGTGGGATATTATCTCCAGGCCTCACATGCTGGGATTTCAACCTTCTGTAGGTGTCAAACTGGTCCCTGTGTTCCCCATTGTACAAGTATATCGCACTCTACTTCACCCACACTACAACAAATCCTGGCTGGAGAAATGCAGGACTGACTACAAGGTGACATATTTGTGTAGAACACTGACTGTTTATGTACTGAGCTTTTATCTAAAGTATGGTTAATCAAAACATTATTAAAACAGCAAGCAATTTTTTAAACATCTCTAGTGAGAACTGAATTCTCTGAATTTGTGGAATGTACAATTACACACACTATTGCTTCAGCATTTTACATTTCTGTTTTCTCTCTCACTCACAGCTTTATATAAATAATGCTTTGGAGACCTGGACTAGACCAGAGGATGTGGGACATTTTCAGCATCAAGAAAAGCCAATGTTAATGAGAAACCAAGTGGCGATGAGCATATCGAGGCCAGCAGCTGCCTCCAGGAATTTTGAAAAATTAATTGTAACACCCATACCTGTTTCAGGTAGGAGGAAGACTTTTCACATCCTTTATTTGTCTAGCCTACTTGCCCATTGACAGACATGTCCTGTCTACAAGTTTCCACACTCTCTGCACATATTGTAGCCTCTCTCTCTTTTTCCCCTTTAATCTCTTGGATTTACTCCTTATATTTTACTGCAAGCTGGGCTTGTCAGTCTGGTAACCATCAAAAAAGACAAAGTCATTATTGGGAGGAAAATAGTAGTAGCAGTAATATAAAAACAGTAAGCTGGTTCACAGGTCCCCCAGTATTGGATGAAAATGTGGATTATAGGGGAACACATGCATGAATTGTCTTGAATGTATAGAAGTGTATGTAGCGCATTATTAATTTTCCAGCTACAATAACATGATGGAGGAAAGTAAAACCACATTTCTTGAACCCGTGTTTGTAAGCATGAGGGTTAAAATTGAATGCAAGGCATGGTGGGAAACATGGTGAATATTATTAATGTAGTTATTGTTTTCTTCACCTTCCCTATTTTCCTTGCTCTCGAGTTTTCAAAATTTTGTGTAATTTTTGGCTGTGTAGGAAAACTAACTCCCATATCCTACGGTCTGATAAATGGCTAATAAAATCAGGAAAGCTAACCTGTTAACACCCGTTAACGGTTTGTATACATTTGTATATTAAAAAATGTACAGATTTAACAGTGAACTGGGAAGTCGTAATGCACAAAGCCGTGAACTGGGAAGTCTACTTAATCACAGCGCTTGATTGTAAACCTAGCATCCAGTCATAAGCTGCCATACCATAGCAGTTTCATATACAGTACACCTTAAATGTATGTGATTAATCATGATTAATTAATCATAGCACATGGTAGTAAAAAGGGAAATTATCTCTATTTTTCCCATCGAGCAGAGTAAATACATCCTCTACAGCTTTGATTTTTCTACACTCAATGTCACTAATGGATTTAAAAAAAATGGAAAAAAGCACTTATTCAGTTAGTTTCATAACCTAGAACTCAGTGGCCTTTAAAATGTATTTAGACAGGGTTGTAAAAACTAAGGGATTTGTACATTTGATGATCTAGAATCGTAACGTTTATCTTCAATGACTTTTTATAAACAATATCTAAGCCACCTACAAATAATGTAATAAATTATTTTTTTCTCGGGTGGTGCAAACCTGAACTCCTCCTAGTTATGTTCCTGAATTTACATCTGTGCTTTGACTGAATAAAGGAATATGAAGGAAATCATGCATATGATTTCCAGGTGCTGTGCGATAATTATTTAATAATTATGTGGCTCTTTTAAGCAAATAATATAAGCAACATGTGGAAGGTGTACTATTAATATGGCTTGTATTATAGATTTGTCTTTTCTTTTTATAGTAAATATAGTTCTTTGATTTATGGATAGTCAGTTGTTTCTAGTTAAGTAAATAATAAGTAACATTTTTATAGTGCCTTTCACAAACCGAAGGTTGCTTAACAATTGGGAAATGGAAGAGGATTGGTAGCAGGGAAAGGTAGCAGCAGTGCAGATAATAGAACAAGGGCGGGTCGCAGCAACATTGGTAGCAAGCAGTTCCGCTAAGGAGAAAAGTTTTGCAAAGCAGTGGCAGTTGGATCACACACAATTCTTCCTTTAACGGAAACTGGAAGATGTTAAAAGATATCATCATGAATGTATAGTGTTTAAAAATGAAATTATGTAAATCATTTGGAGCCAAACCACATTGTTTTCCCTGATTATTAGATTTTATAATGTTCGCAGTACTGTAATGTTAGTAGTTTAAAATCTACGAATGCTATACCCCAAAATCATGTGTGCACTTATGCTCCTGGCTGAGCAAATCCAGCTGTGCAGGAGAAACTATCAGGAACATTGTGGGCTACAGCACTCATTGGATCAAAGCAATGAAGAGCAGTAACAAAAATATAGAGTTTTTTATATTTACGCATAAATATGACCTTAAACATCATTTAATTCAGATTTTCACGCGAAATTAAATTAAGAGAAAATACTTTATATTAACTATTAATCCTAGTGATACGTTTCCCCAACTTCGGAACACACAGAAGGAAATAGGTGCAGAAAGGAAATTTATTAATAAAGTGAATAAGCACAAAGAATAATATACTTGTACAAAAGAAAACTAAACACAAAGCAAAAGTATGACAAACCATGAAACTATGATTTTGACAAGGAACTTAATTACAAACCAGGGTTTCCAAAGTTTTTAAATCCCTGCTGAGGTGCAAGGTTGTGAAGATTACAGAGTTCCTGACAGAGCCCCACCTTAAGGAGCTCACACTGAGAGCAACTTAATATCAAAATCTTCCTCCCCAACTTTACATAGTCCTGAAGTAGGATTCTGAGGATATCAGAATGATATCAGGAGTCGGTACCTGAGTCCAGGGGCGGAGTCAGGCTCACAGGACTGCTTGAGGGTGAATTTTAGGTTTCCTGTGGAGCATGGGGGGGCATGGAGCCTCAGCTCAGCCAGCTGGGCGAGTAGAGCCTTGACCAAAGCCAGAAGGGCGAGACATGGGATTGCCTTATTGACGTTGGGGAGCGGAAACCACGGCGAGGCAAGGCAAGCGACCACTGACGCCAGCAAAGCATGAAGGGGTAGTGACCCTGGGAGCGGCATCCAAAGTGTAGCAAGTTGGAGGGGGAAGCGAGCCAGCCAAGTTAATGGATGCCATGACCTCCACGGCAGAACAATAGACGAAGGGACGTCGTCAGTGACACTGGGTAGTCCGAGGATGTTCTCTGCTTCTTGGGTGGTCACAGCAACATCCTGAATGCAGACGCTCAGCCTTGCGTGCTGATCTTTATATCTGTCTGCTGCAGCACTGAAACTTGGACACATTAAACCTGGCCATGTTAGATCAGTGAGCTGGGGTGTGCACCATCACAGCATGGTGAATCACTCTCACCTTCTTAGTTTTAGGACCAGATTGGACCATGGTGCGGTGCCTCAAAGGACATGGAGCTTGGTGACTTGCTGTAGCCCCGGAACTGCTTTCTTGCTGGGGTTGACAGTAGTATATATCCTACACTTTGTGTCAAATGAGTGATTTATGACCCTGATTGATTGCCCCCCTGATTTACCACCCTGAGTGACAGGTCATTTTGATTGACAGGCCAGGACAGGTTAATACATTGCCAATCTTGGAAGTATAAACATGACATATCTGTCTCCACCAGTTTTTTCACCATTTTTATTGGACGAGTTGCCTGCCGGTAATGAAGATGACGAAACACTCATTCAAGCTCCTGAAGTCAAGGCTATAACCAAGTCAACCGATGCTGTGGATGGTCAATTATGTACTACATTGTTAAATGATAAAGTCTGCTGTCGCTGTAATTCTACAACATATTATAAACAACAAACTGAAGGAAATGTGTCTTGGTTGTAAAGTGAATCACCCCAGTCAACTTTAACCTTCATGCCTGTTTGAGCTGTATATCTTCTTTTTTAAAAAAATACTATAAAAAGATATCATACCAGTATAACACGTCATAGTGGAGCTTCTAAAGTGTTTTGAAAAACAGCTACCTCTTCTGAAAATGAGAATGTGCTTAAAAAGTTGTCTGTTAATTAAAGTGTGAGTCTTACATTGTGAAAAAGAAGAAATGAAAAGAAATGAAATAAGAGAAAACCTGCTTGATCGTACATCTGAGCAGTTCAAATGTCTGAGCAGACAAAATAGGGAATGTTTTTCGGACTCCAGGATTTGTCAGACTGTGTATTGAAACAGATAAAGATAATGTATTGACAGTGTCTGGATAATTTTAGACTCTTTAATGACGTACATGGTGTTGATACTTAACATTTACAAAATTTTAAGAATCAGATGGATATTGTCAAATCAGTGTTAGATGATTAGTGCCACTTAATGCGGTTATGTATAGATTATAACGAATCAGCTCATGTAACTATTAGTAAGATTCTGTCTCTTATGCCTAAGAATGGCAGTGCAGCAACAATCAGTGTGCTTTGTCTATGTACATACATCTTAGACATTTGTCTGATAAAACTTTCCACAAAGAAACCAATTTATGTTTGTAAGGTAGTTAAGACACATGTTGAGAATCTAATTAAAGAAAATGTAGAATTTTTAGATTTTATGGATGCATTAATTTTGAATAAATCTCAACCAAACAATCTGTGGAATCATTATTTCCAGCAATGTCATCTATCAACATGTCAAATCTTATGAGGTCAGTATATTACATGCCATCCAATCCTGGTTCATTAGGTGGTAAAAAATCGTTGTGTTTTAGAAAATACTGGAGTGTGTCTGTCTGATCAACAAAGTTCAAATTGATTATCTGGTAAAGATGCATACACACTTTACAAACCCTAAGGCATAATTACAAAAGAAACAGAGTTATAGTATAAGGTATAGACTCTCAATTTCTAGCAGATCTTGTTAATATAAGGATATATTCTAAGGAAACAGTGGTTATAAATACATGTTGACATGTATTGATGTATTTAGCAAATACGCATGGGCCCGTTTGTTAAAAAATAAGTCAGGTATGGAAGTTTCAAAGGCTTTAGAGACCATACTAGAAGTACCTCAAAAGTTACAAACTGACAGTTTTTCTATACAAATTTTCTAAATTTAGTTTTAAAAACAAAAGAATACATTTTGCTATTGGTAGTGAACTTAAAGGCATCGTCATAGAATGATTTAACACTAAAAAGTCATATGTGGCGATACCTAACCACTATAAATTCTAAAAGGTACATCAATGTTTTACAAGATATAATGAGTGGGTACAACAATAGCTACCATCATAGTATCAAAGTGAAGCCTGTTGATGTGACAAGAGAAAATAAATCTATTGTGTTTAAAACATTATATGGTTTGAGAAAGAAACTAGACAAAAAAAGTTTCATTTAAGTACAAGATAGGTGATGTTTTAAATATTTCTAAAGTTAGGGGTCCATTTACAAAGGGTTATGAGGAGAACTCTACTCAAGAGTTTTTCACTATATCAGACCCCATCCAGCAACAAGCATCTGTTTATAGATTGAAAGATTATGATGATATTATACAAGGAACTTTTATAAAGAAGAGTTGCAAAAATCCATATGTCTAGGATAATACATTCAAAGTTTAAAAGATTTTGGATAAAATAAAACAGGGTAGAAAGACATTAGTTTTAGTGAAATGGTTAGGTTGCCTATTAAAGTTCAACAGTTGGATTTCTGAAAATTATGTAGTGTCCATACAAACGACTTAAAAATTGTGTAACTGTGTGAAGACGGGTACATATATCAGGGAGCAACCATGATATTGACACTGTTAGATACACCAGGCCACACTACATGTTGATAAAAAAACATTGTTAGCAACATTGTCAGCAATGGGCTTACGTGTGTGATGGGGCACAATCAAGAAGGGTCGGGCCTGTTGGAGATGGCTTTAAAATCTGTGAAATGGTCTCCTGGTGGGAGGCAGGGCCATCCAGCTATAAAAACCAAGTGTGAGACAAAAAAAAGTGGCAAAAAGGAAGAGTGACAAAAAGAAAGGGATCATGGCTCTACTTCATCCCATGTCTGAAGAATGCATTAAATCAGAACTGGATTTGTTTACAGTATGTTTAACACAAACTGCTATCGAGAAAAACACTTATGTCGAATATCTGACACAGCCCTTTGGAGTTTTTCATAGCTAGACATGGCAAAGATTATACAGTTCTAAATAACACATTCTTGTATTTATTTCTTAAAATCAAAAAACCTGATGGAAACGATATTGATGATGGCACTGCTGTGGGGCTAATAAACTCTCCAGGAGCTGCGTTCTTTTCACAGGTCGATGTGTCCCTTTGCGACAGGTTGATATCACAGACTTCAAGTACATACACATACCGTAGCATTTTAGAGTGTCTCGCCAACTATAGACGGGATACCTTTGAAACTGTTTTGTTTGTTCTGCAGGACTTTTTTATTTGGACACTGTGGGGCAAATGAATGAAACAAACCCTGCTAGAATCTATCGCGATTTGGCAAAGAGGGCCGCATTCACAAATTTGGTAGAACTATTGAGTCCAATTCATAGACCAAAATATTCACAACATATTTTTTCAGGAGAAATTGATTCTCAGTGGCGTTGATATAAAAATTTGTCTGACATGCAATAAGGATGACTTCTAAGTCATGCTAAAGCTATATTGTCTACAACAGCTAAATACCCTATTAAAAGAGCGTGTCAAAAACAATTTCAATACCTGACAGAACATGTTTCTAAGCAAGAAAATTTGTTTTTGGGGACCAAAGTCAATGATAATAGCCATGCTTGCTAATGACGCTTTTAGGGGTGCGTACAATAAAACCTCTTTGCGTTTAAACATTAGAACTTGGAGTTTATAGCAGTCTATGTAGATGGACAACAACATTCGGCTAAACCACATCAACCCGAATTACAATTAGGCATTTTAAAAAGCAGGATTTGCCTATTGATACACAAATTTTTATACAGAGTTACACTCTGTATGCATTTAATCTCACACTCGATGAAGAATGCAGTGAACATGTGTCTTTGGTCAAATCGGGTAATATCAGACTAGACGACCGTTTCAGACATCCCCTCCCACATGCTATAAATTAGATTGTTAACACCTTTTTTGACAGTATTATTGAAGTGTCTGCCCGAAGACATGTTTTAGTAGATTTTCACTAATGAATACTTTAGAGCTGACTGCCGTGATGGATAAAGTGGCCATCAACACACATTTTCTTTGTGTTAGCATGCGACCAATTACCTACAGACATTACATTAAGTAAATTACAGTTTTTTTGGCATGATTTTTTGGAAATGATCCCATGACAAATTCCTATGACAAATTCCCTAAAATTATTAGTGGTTTTCTAAAACCATCAAACATAACACAACTGTATTCTACCAGACATGTACAAGATATACATAAACCATTTCTACAACACATGACTAAAAGTTATGATCATTGCTAACTCTGTGTGGTGATGTGACGATTATTACCAAGTCCAGAATATGCGACCCAGGCATAGGATCACCATTTAAGACAAATTCTCCTGACTCATTTCAGGAAGATACATCTTATGATTTAGACATTTTATATAAAATGTACTGAATATTCTGCATGCTTCATGAAGTCACATTTTTAAGAACATCACTGAATAAAATATTTTGTCACCAGTCTGCTCAATAACAAGTATTTCCTTATTAACATTATCCGCAAGTTGTAATGACAATTTTGAAGTATTGGTCTCCATATCACTCTGTTTAGCAATAGTTCAATAGCTCTGCAAAACAGCAGCTTAAAGCTTGGCCTTCTCATGTGGATTGGGATCATTCCTGGCCAAAATATTTCTAATCTAAATATTCCAAAATTATCCGTGATGTATTCGGCCCTCTTCTCCTCTGTGACAGCATGTGCTGGATAACCTCTTGCTTCTTGCTTGTACTGTAAAAAGGTCTTTTATATGCATTTGTTTTACCTGTTGGTTTGAGTCTTTCCGGAAAGTTATAGGTAGACATGTATGCAGCAACACCCAAATTACACCTCTTGCCTTTTGTCCACTGACATTCCTACATTACTTCCACATCTAGACTATACACTCGAACAAGTGTCTCCACCTTGGCATTAAATTGTCTACACAGTTCACTGTACAACACCTTTGACATAGGATGGGCCTGGTTCGGGATGTACCTTTTCAGTGTATGGGTCCACATAGTTTTAATTTTTATTTAGATTAAATTTGTGTGGAAAATGCTCTTTTTCTGAGCATGTTAGATTTAGCCAAGCGCATTGAAATTAATGAGTACGAGTCTATGTAGCGTTTTTGTATGTTTCATTATACATGGAGATCAGTCTACATCCCATCATTGTAATAGCGATACCTGCTTTAGCCAAATACTACAGTAATAGGAAATTGTCAAACACCTCTGCATTGCGTGCTAGCCATATGACTGTCATGTAGGTACTGAAACACTGTATTGTTATGCGGTTTGTCCTTAGTTTGGTACTTTTCTAGTTACCGTATGCTCTTGTAGAAAACAACTATTTTTAACACCATACCTATACTAAAAACGACACGTCATTAAACCCAACTTTATCGAGACAGTGAAAACTGTCATCTGTTTTAATGCATTTGTTACTCTGCATAACTCTTTCAATAGCATCTAACAGCTTGTAACTATCTTTATGTATGTCGCAAACTGTACAAAACACAAGACAGTGAGCGGATGAGATACAGATGTTCCCCTTTAGTTCACGTGACTGCCCCATAATTAATGCTTCTCTCAACCTGGTTGCCAAAGTTTTTATATCCCTTCTGAGGTGCCAGGTTGCCAAGATTATGGAGTTCCTGACACTTAGAGGTTCACATATTTTTGCCACCGCTCACAATATGACAAATATGTAATATTGGACTATTTTTCTTAATAAATAAATGACTATAAGTATAATAAAAATAATATTTTTTATCATTTGTTTAACTGGGTGTTCTTTATCTACATTTTGGATTTGTGTTAAAATCTAATGATATTTCAGATCGCATTTATGTAGCAATATAGAAAATTCTAAAGGGTTCAAAAACTTTCAAGCACCACTGTATATAAATAAAATCAATTTACACCAACACCAAGCTACCAAGCAACTGATAAAGGCCTTGGTCTGGCCAGTAGACACATATACTGAGGAAGTAAGACGTTTGAGAGCACGTGAATCTGGAATTTTTTTATCTCATGGATATAGATGATGACCACTGACCATTTATACAAGATGGCCAGAAAAGGAGTTACTGAACCACATAAAATCCCAATTTACATTACTACGGTCATTTAATTAGTTTACAACATGATAGCATTGAAGTTAATGTAATGAGAGGGCCTTGTGGTCAGCAGACATGAAGGACCCAGAATATTCTGTATGGATAATATCAGAATATGGAATGGATTATAAGGGGCCAGACTCTTACAAGCAACACGTTACAACAAGCACTGAAGAAAGCTGCCAACCATCGCAAAGCTTTGACAACACATGGCATGATATACTGAAATATACAGAAGGTCCAGTTTAATGCTTTTAATGCCATTTTTAAAAGTTAATGCCAAAATTTTTTTTTTATTGTCATGCCAAAAAAAAGTTTTTTTTATTTATTGTCATGTCAAACTTCTGATCTGTAATCATTTATGAAAGCTTGGTATATTTAATAAATGTGCGAAAATCAATTTGCAGTGATTTACAGAATTTATATAACTTTATTTTGAAACAAATTGTGTAGGACTATTATTCTTCAAAATAATAAACATTAATGTGTGTTGGAACACAAGACAATGCCATGCAAGGGCTAAATAGTATGTTTCTAAAATCCATCAATGAATTTTAATTTAATTTTTTTTTTATGTCTGCATAAAGCCTGTAACCATCATCGTTTGGAAGTTTAGGTTGTTGGAGGGGTTCTATTAAAATTTCTCTCTTTCTTTCTCCTTATATCTCTCTTTCTTTAAAGTGATTTTGATTAAGTGACTTGTGCCCTACTTAAGAGACACACATTTTACTACTTTTTTAAAACACCTGACCTAATGCTTACTACAGAATCTATAAGCAAAAATCAGTACAATAGCAAAGACAGTTACAGTCACACAATGAATAAAGAATAAAATGCACTGACAACAGCAATAAATCATGCTCAGCAGCATGAAATCACATTTCAGACATTAACAATATAAATAGTGTGTTAGTATAAGTGTTTGTTTAGTTTGACTTAGGTATGTGCTTATTTTTTGACAGATATACGACAAGCAACAAATTTGTATAGCAGCAAAAATGTTTTGATTGCCGTATTCACTTTAAATGTCAAGTGTGATTGAATAGTCATCAGAGATGTGCACTTCAGTGTAATTTGGTAGAACCCGCTTGCTTAACGACGACATGTCTTTTACTAGAACACTGTCGCCTTTATTAAATCAATGCTGCCGTGAGTGAGTGAGATAACAGTTGTTCTGCAGAAGTTTGGATTGGATACATTTGTGAGCTAATACAATGAATCTACCTGTCAGGAAGCAGAGTGTGGTGTATAGGATTTAAGAGCTACATCCAACATACAAAATGCTTTTAGTTATTTATGATAAAAACATGGGGCTCATAATATTTGTTTGTTCTATTGTTTTATATATCTGCTTAATCCTAGTTTAAGGTTTAGGGGAAGCCGGTGCTCACGCGGCAACTCTGGTTGCTAGGGCAGGAACAATTGTAGACATCCTTCATAAAGCTCACATACACAATCACGCACTAACGGGCAATTTAAAGAGACCAATCAACCTATCAGGAATGCGGGAGGAAACTAAAAATGTGGTGATTATTCTTACTGTCTGAGATTTAAATCTGTTTTGTCATAAAAGCCATATTGGTCCACTTATATAGCACTAAAAGTAATTTTTTTCAGAAAAATACAGACTCCAGTGATGTTCTTAAACAAACCAGGTAAATCAGGTAATAATTAATAATGATATTATACTTTGTTACTCTCTGTTTAGAAAATGGCTCATTCTTTTAAGGCAGATAATTGGTTCTGGTGTATAACATAAGTACCGCAAAAATCAAATTTACAATAATAAAACATGTTAAAAATATTCTAAAAATAATCATTTATATAACGGCTCTGATCCCTTTGTTCGTCCTAAAGAGCTGTTCAAAGGAATCTGACAACAGTGAACATTCAGTTTACTGTCTACACCTGAATGTGAAAAAAGTGAAAAAACACATTCACATAAGGAAGTGAAAATGCCTGGTTAATTCTGAGCACCATAATAACTTGTTTTATGTATTATTTTTTATGCTTAAATTATTACATTTGTGTTGTTGGAGAAAGCCAGGAGCTTTAGTAACTGGTGATCGAAACCTCAGATTGGGCTGCAAGTGCTGACAAAAGATTTAGATGTTCAGTCAGCCTGTATACTGTATCCTATTGGGCACATCTCTGCAGCCAAACACTGGAATGCAAACATTTGAGATTAATTCTAAAACATGAAATGTGAGGTTATCTGTTTTGCGAATAATAAATTTAAAAATAAAAAAAATATATTTTTTAGTAAGGTTTGACTTAGGAATTTATATGTATTTTGTTTAATTATTTTTACTTTTTTATTTTAGGTTGTGTTTATTAACATTATGTATAACATTTAACAATTCATTAATGCGTAGTAACTGCTTGGTCCTTAGAAACTAACTTTAAATGAAGCAATTGGTAAAAAAAAAAGAAACGTTTCCAGAAAGGTTAAATTCATTTAAACCTTTATTTAACAGAATACTGTTTTAAAGACAAACATAAATCTTTTTCTTTCGGGCTCTTCCTTCATCATGGGTTGTCACAGCGAGTCAGTGATCATTGAAGAACTTGCATCATTGATTTAGCAAATGTTTTATGCTGGATGCCCTTCCTGACGCAACCCTCACCATTTACTCACGCTTGGGACCGGCACTAAAAGCACACTGGATTATGCTCAACAATGGCTGGTTTCAATAACAAACTTAATTCTATTTGTTAAATATAAAATAACTGAGAAGTACACTATCACAATCTCTGTTCACCATTGTTTGAGGCTTCTCTTCATGATGTGCCATACATTTTTAATAGGAGATAGATCTGGACTGCAGGCTGGCCAGTCAAGCACACACACTTTATGTGCACACACAGAATACAAGTGCACACACAAAATAAAATTACTTAGGTTTAGGAGAATCACAGAAATGCTGATATTCAGTATTCAGTACTCTTGCAGGTGCATTATTGCTTTTCCACAATAGTTTCAGACACAGTGTGACTTAATATTCAGTTCTATTTTTGCTTTGTTAGCAGAAGGATGTCTCAGAGAAGCTTTATACCAAGAAGCTTTATAGCATATTGTCAAGCCAGCTAGATGGTTTACATCCAATTTTACATGCCATTAAATGTGCTTACGGGAAATTTGGCAGCTCTTCTGTCTTCCCATTTTCATCAGATAAACTTTTACATTTCAAGTCTGATATTTAAATGTTTGATGATGTTGCTAACATTACTTTAATAATTGTTTCAACTAGTGTGGGAAATTGTACATTGCAAACACAATCACAATGAATGATAGTGTCACAAAAACAGGAAAAAATAGGCAGATGCATTCTGAGAACAGAATCTAAATCCAGGAAGGATGCAAACAGATGGGCTGTCAGCTTTAGCCTTAAAATATCTAGGGACTTTAAACTGCCCTCCATGGCTCTTCTTTCTACTTTCTTGCACCTTCAAAAGCATCCTCACCAGCAACCTCACAGCTTGGTTTTGAAACAACAGGAAGCAGGACAGATGAGCCTTATAGAATGGTACGATCAGCTGAGCATATTATAGCTTTTTTCTGCATATATATTCATGTATGACTATGCCTTTGTAGTCCTATGGACTACACTTCCCAAAATCTACTGCATGCCGTAGGAACTTATTACACAAACTGATTATTAACCTGTATTGGTTTTGGTGTGTGAATTAATTTTTGGGGTTTCTCTTATGTTTCATTTAAATAACATAACAGCATTTGCCTCCTTTCTTCCGTACCTGTGATACACACAAATGCATCCCAGTGGGGTGTACAGGGCAAATTTTTCGGAACAGGCACCAAATATTCTGAACAAATATGCTTGACACATTGACATATGTGTAATTAATTGGATTCAGTGTAATACTAGACTGTATCATTTTCTGATATACACGTTTTGGTGCAGCACTCCATGTTCTTGTATATACAGCATTGATAGCATTTTCTCCATATCACTCTCTCTGAGATTTTGAATGACAGTGACACAATATGCTGCAATTTTGCTCTTTATGCAGTTCTTTGGCATGTTGAACAAGAGCTCTCAGATACCTGTGATTTTTCTTTGGCTGTGTACCTGCACTCCGCACAATGACAATAAAATTTGAATCTAAAAAACCTAAATTACAGAATACTTAGGATACTGAATTTTCCTGTAGTATATATAGGCACACTTGGACTTCTGTTTGATTAATAAAATACCTTACTATATAATCTGAAATAATCATGGACAGTATACAAATTAATCTCTTACATGAGAAACACTCTTTTTTGTGTGACTTTTAATAGCTCTTAAGTGGTATTATAATTGATGCATATATTTCTTGACCTCTACTGTCTTTATGTACTTTACATTGGACATCCTCCCATCAATATATCCACTGTCCCTCCTCTGCACATATCCAAACCATCCCAATCAATCCTCAATAAATTTGTCTCCAAATTTTCCAACTTGTGCTGTCTTTCTGATGTTCTCATTCCTTATCCTGTCCACCCTGGTCACTCCTAACGAGAACCTCAACATCTTAAACTCTGCCACCTCCAGCTCTGCTTCCTGTCACTTAGTCATTGCTACTGTCTATAAACCATATAAGGCTGGTCTTACTAGTCTCTTATAAACATTTCCTTTCACTTTTGCTGCAACACTTTTGTCACACATCACTGCTGACACTTTTCTCTATTCACTCCATCCTGCTTGTATTCTCTTCTTCACCTCTTTTCCACACTTTTCATCTGCTTGTACAGTTAATCCTAAGTATCTGAATTCCTGTACCTTTCTGACCACTTCTCCCTGTAGCCTGACTGTTCTACCTGACTCCCTCTCATTCAGACAGACATGTATTCTGTCTAAAAAGTGTTGACTTTTATTTCTCTCCTTTCCAGAGCATACCTCCACCTCTCCAAGTTCTCTTCTAGCTGTTCTCTGCTCTCACTACAGATCACGATGTCATCTGCAAACATCATAGTCTATGGTGTTTGTTGTCTGACCTCATCTTTTAGTCTGTCCATCACCAGAGTAAACAAGAAGGGGCTAAAAGCCGACCCTTGATGCAGTCCCACCTTTACCTTGAAGCTATTTGTCACTACTACAGCACATCTCACTACTGTCTTGCTGTTTTCATACATGTCCTGCACCAATCTAGCACACCTTTCCACTCTAAATTCCTCATACAACCCTGCACATCACCCTTGTTCTTATAAATTGGTACAAGTACACTTTCCCTCCCTTCTTCATTCATTCATCTTCTCAATATACTCCTTCCATCTTTCCCTCACCCTCTTCTCACCTGTTAGTAGCTTTTCATTTTTATCCTTAATCACCCTGATATGTTGCACATCTTTTCCTGCTCTTTCTCTTTGCCCCACAAAGCGATACAACTCTTTCTCTGCAAGATACAGGATTTTTTTAAACTATAACGTTTTAGCTGGCAACTATGGATGGCACAGTGAATTCTGTTCACAGATTTTGTTCTCTGAAAATTCCAGAGATTCTTCTAAATTACTTAAATATTTTAATGATATTATACACTGTAGATGATGATATGGTTAAACTCTTTGAAATTTTACACTGTCAAATTCCTTTCTGATATTGCTGCACTATTTGTTGATGCTGAATTAGGGGGATTGGTAATCCTCTTCCTATCTTTAATTCTGAAAGCTGCTGCCACTCCAAGATCCTCTTTTTATACCCAGTCACATTAATAACATATTGCCAATTGGTTCTCCCGCTGTCTTTTGTACCTTTAAATATTTCAGCCTCTTATTCCCCCGTCCCACCTTTTTTGCGATTGCTGTCACAAAATTTTAAATGAGCCAATATGCAGCATGAAATTTCAAAATGTTTCACTTTTGACATTCAATATGTTTTCAATATTCTATTGTGAATACAATATCAGTTTTTGGCATTTGTAAATTAATGCATTCCATTTTTATTTACAGTTCTTTGTCCCAACTTTTTTGGAATTGAGTTTGTAAATGCATACAATATGCATCCTGCATATGACAGTTTTTACTCATTATGTTAATTAAAAACAAATGTACATTTGTAGATGATATTTTGATTTGTAATGAGAGTAAAACTGGAGAAAAACTTAGGGTGGTTGATGATTGCACTGAGAAAAGAGAAGGGTGCTTCAAGACAATGACAATGTAAGGAGATGAGGTTAACAATGGGTTTAGAGCAAAAGAGGTTATGACGCAAGTAGAGGCAGGATGGCATGGATGGAGAAGAGTAAGTCCAGGAAAATGTAGAAACACAAACAAGGCAAAAAACAAGGCCAAAAATGTTAAAGATGCTATCAGATTAAGATTAATATTACTTATGAAATGTTTAATTGTGCTGTGTATCTACACTAATATATACAACTCCAATTCCAATAAAGTTGGGATGTTGTGTAAAACATATATAAAAGCAGAATTTGTTGCAGGCATTAAATTCAAATAAGTGAATATTTGCAAATTTCAATTAAAGTTGTTTTTATTAGAAGTAACTGTTGCAAGGTGCAAAACAGATATGCCTCATGTGATTGATGTCTCTGATTCTCAAAACCATGCAGGAGTTTCCACAAACTACTACATAGTGAAAGCAGACGGGAGTTTCTCACGTAAATATACATGGCGGTTGACTGTGAGACAATGGATATTCTAGTGCTTCTGTTAAATGCTCTGTGTCAGTGTTTTTGTCCCACTTCTTTAGTATGAAAAGCTCTGCAGTGTATATGTGTTTTTTTTCTTTACGCATGCGATGGAGATTTACGCAATGGAGAAGACAATCCAATAAAATGACAATCATCTAAACAAACAGTACTCAAACAAACAAGCAGATATATGATTTGTTTGGATCAAACCCCCACTGAATGCAGTACTTGAACCCTAAACACTGTTTACTGTCTCTGCATTCTGCTGATTGTTTACATTACGGACAATACAGCAGGCACTCATAAATAATTATAGTATATTCTATAACAAATTTTAAAAGAAAAAGCACACACATTATGTAAACTGACTTAATTATTTTGGTAAATTTGGATGCATTTAGTGATGCATAAGTTCAAATTTTGGAAATTGACGCAATACAATTATATATTTACTCCAAATTGTGTACCAAGTTTGTCAAGACCTTAGTCAATCAGGAGATGTAGGCCATTGCTGCTTTTTAATTTCCTGCATTCATGCAAAAAGTGTAAAATTACACATAAAGTGTAATGTAACCTATGCAAATTAATAAAGGCTTTACATAGGGCCCAATCTAATCTCTTTCTGCCTGCTACTACAACACACTATACTTATCTACCTCTAGCCATGCAATAGCAATCAACTAATTGCCTATACATACAAAATTCACAGGTAGGCACCTCTTTTCATCAGTGTTTCTCTGAATTAGGCACACAATCTTACACACATCTTCAAAAGGCTCAACGGTGAGGTCTGGCATAGCAGACCTACCCGCCTCCAAACCAGCTTTGCAGCTCTTAATACTAATCTTATGAACACAGCGAACAAATTTGTAGAAGCAGATCTCCTGGACCACTGCTGTGATTAAATCGCCTATAGACATGCAAATTAAGTTGTGGTATTTGTGAATGGAACCTAAGAGAGAGACAACTTGTAAAGGAGCGCAGTGCATTATGTCTCATTGCTTGGTTACTTATTCTGTTATATAAAAAATAGATTTATTAAGTGTGTATTGTTTAGGTATAACGCTATAGTTTAAGCGCAGATATATTCTCTGGGTCAAGGCTTATTTAAAATTTACTGTGAAAAAGTCGAAAACTGTTCTGTGGTCAGATGAATCAAAATTTGAAGTTCTTTATGGAAATCAGGGATGCCGTGTCATTAGGACTAAAAAGGAGAAGGATGACTCAAGTTGTTATCAGTGCTCAGTTTAGAACCCTGCATCTCTGATGGTATGGGGTTGCATTTGTGTGTGTGGCATGGGCAGCCTACACATCTGGAAGGACACCATCAATGCTGAAAGTTATATCCAAGTTCTAGGGCAACATATGGAAGACCTTGCATTTTCAAACATGACAATGCCAAACCATATACTGCATCAATTACAGCATCATGACTGTGTATAAGAAGGGACTGTGTACTGAACTTTCATCTATATTAAACTTTTGGCGCATCACAAAATGGAAGATATGACAAAAAAGGCCTAAGACAGTTGAGCAACTAAAATCCTACATTAAATGATAATGGGTTACCATTCCTATCTCTCAACTTGAGCAGCTTGTCTCCTTAGTTCTCAGACGTTTACAGACTGTTGTAAAGCGAAACAGTTATGTCTTACAATGGTAAAAATGGCTTTTTCCTACTTTTTTGAAATGTGTTGTTGTCACAAAATTTAAAATCACATTTTCTCAGTTAAAACATTTGATATGTCATTCATGTGCTATTCCTGCTCCTGACAAACTTTTGGGACATGCTGATTTTATTTCCCAGTAGCACCTGCACACACTGCCAAAGCTACAAGTACCTGGTTTAAAGATAATGGTATCCCTTGTTCCTAATTGGCTAGCAAACCCACATGACTTTTACACTATAGAAATTGTGAAGAGAAAGATGCAACACGCCATACCCAACAATGCAGTAAAGCTGAAGGCCACTATTGGCACAACATTGGCCGTAAAATTTATTTTTTTGTTACACACTAATATTTGGCTCTAAAAACAGAATCACCAGGAAAGCCATTAGCATACTCTCAGAGAACATCTAGCTTGGGTCCACTCCATGCGTTCTGCATCAGCATCTCAATGTTAACCAAACACAGAAAGCTCTGTAGTCTCGTCCCGATCCTCAGCTAATCTGACTTCTCTGACTTTCTAATCTTTATTTTCTTGGGCAGAGCAGATGCCTCTTCCAATTTGATACCTCTTTGGTTCCTCCATGCAGTTGATTTGTGTGTGCTGAGTTCTTTTAAGAGCTCAAAGACATAGAGGGGTAATGCACTGGTGATACAGTACCACTTATAAATTCAGGGTGCCGAACCGTAAAGGTTTATGCTATGTCTGGCATGTTGTACCACAACACCATGGGCCAACTCCCTGTGTGCCGCTTGCATGTGTAGGTGCCAACCATCTGGTCCATTGTGTCTACACCTCCATTCGTATTCTTGTAATATGAGATCACTTCAGGTATTTTTCTTATATTTTCAACCACCTCTTTGCTGTGGTGCATCTTGCTCAGGATGAAAGCAGCCTTTCCCTCCGTGACATAGCTGACCGTAAGGTTATTATTGAAACCAAACTCGGTGCTTTGAACCTGCCCGGACATGGACACCTTTATCATAGGAGGAATGTCTGGCTTATATTGTCGGAGAGTTGCCATAAAAGTAAGATCCTTCTCCAGGAAATGCTGCGCAAGAAGTACTGTACACTGGTTAAAATGTTATCTGTGGTGATGTTGTGTCCTGTGCTTCTGAATCTACTGCAGAACTGCTTGACAACTGTTTCCCCCTGATTCTTCTGAACTTATTCTTCTGGTTGTCTACCTGTGTAAAGCAATCTAAAAGGACCCTCAAATAGCTTCTGGACTGATACATCTCAGTTCTTCTCTCTACCTGCAAAAGGGTAAGCCAATGCAGCCCAGTAATTCAGCCTTGTCATAATTTTTTATATCATCAGTCACAGTTGATAAGAAACATAGGAAATGAGTGCAGGACATTTTTGACCCACTTACGGAAGTTTGGGGTATAAATTGATAAAATGCAATTTTGCAAAATGTGCGTTGCAAAAAGTTAATAAAAAATTCAAGCAGCATGATATCAGTAAAATGTCTTTTGAGGAATATCTGGAATATAATATATAATACACACCATCCACAACCGTGACTACAAAATGGTAGTCTGGTAACTGGTAACTAAGGCTGTACAAAGCCCCACTGGCACCGTTAATACATGCTCAGTGCCACCAGTTCCATTTTATCTTCACCGTGATTACAAAATGGCCTCCATTGTGACTAAGGCTGTATGGAACCCCACTGGCTCCCTCAATACATTCTTAGTGCCAACAGTTTTATGTTATCTTTAAACAGTACATCACCAACATAGGTAACACAACACATCTCTCACTTGTCCTGTCCTACTAAAGCCTCTCACACATTTACAGTGTGTCTTCCTAACCAAATTGTGCTCTCATTAGCCACAGCTATTGGCTGGATCTTTCAGCTAGTTTTGAAAATTCATTTAATGCTGCCCTTAGTTTCCGTACCCTGATGCCAAACTGCATAAGAAGGGTAGTAGTAGACTTGGCTACACCTATGTCTACTGGTCTTACATGAGCATGCCACCCTCGCTTGCTTGCCTCAGCTGCCAGGTCTGTGTACTTCAGTTTCTTTCTCTTAAATGCTTGCTGTACTGCATCCTCAAATAGAACTGTCAATTCTATAAAAAATATACTATGTGTTTACTTTGAGAATACAATACCATGTCTGGTCTCTGTGTAGTTACTGCAATTCCACCTGGGACCTGTAACTTTTTACCAACATCTGCCATCAAGTTCCAATTTACACCACATACCAACTGCTTTTCCATGTTCCCTACCATGTTTCTCCTCATGCACAAACCCAACCAATTTGTTACTACCACCACTTGGTAACGCATTCACCTCAAGGTGTTTGGTTTCCAACACACATGCTAAAACCTTTAGCACCTGATTGTGTCTTCATGTATACTGATCATCAATCCATTTCAATCCAATCCAAGTGCTACCAAAGTGATGTAGACATACTAAAAGAATAAGAATAATACAGAAAGATAAATTAAAAATAAATACAAAGTTGTATAAAAACTAAATATGACAAAACAGAAAATAGCAACATACTCTAAATTGAACAAATACGTACAATAACAATAAAAACAATAAAACAAGGCTAGCATGCTCTTGATCTTGTGACAACCTAAGCTTACATGCTGATAGAATATGCCTTAGTGTGCCAACCCCTGCACGTAATCCACAGCTGAGGTATTTGCCTACCCACTGGCCAAGACTTTATGAGGTTGGAAGAACATCATAAGTTTCTCAGAGCAGAAACTTGATTTGATCCTAACAAAAGAAACTTGCATTCTTTGATCCTAACAAAATCACTTCACGGCACACCTTCGCAAATTTAAATTCCTTAACTAAATTTCTAGTTTAAGTTCTAGCATAATATACCATTAAAAAGGTAAAAAATGATAGTAATTCTTAATCACTTCTTAAGTCACATAATGCTAACACATTCAAGTTAAATGATAAAATTAAAGGTTTTTTGTGAATGTTTTCTTCAATTTAAGCCATAAACAATCATTGTGGAATATGTACAACTTTAGATATCTAATGTTAAATTGTAATATATTATGAGCTTAAAATTTTCTCTGCACAAAGGGGTTATATGTGAATATTGCCCAACAGTACTTTCACATAATATAAACTAACCTGACAAAAATTGAGGAGATTGTGCTTTGCATTATGCTATAATTACAGTGGAAAGGAAAAAGTAACTTTGCAACAGTGCTGGTAGTTGCGACTACCTTACAAAACTTCAGAACTGCTGAGCCAAAGCAGGAACTTCTCTTCCTTGCACAGACTTATACCCTGCTGATAATTCAAACACTTTACCGAGTTGTAATGTGTACATTGTTTTATAGGTGAATTGTTCTAGGAAGGCATAAAGATGCCTAATTTTGCAGACCCATTATGCTTTATTTAATTGTTGGAACAGTTTGTTTGCAATATTCTTTTGTAAATTGTCAAAAAAGAGCACGACCAGAATGACTGAGTGTAAAAAGCAGGGGAAATGCTTGATTAAATGCTTATACATTTATTTAGCTCTCTGTGCACAAATCAGGTGTTTTTATAAGTTCAATGAACTAAGCATACGTTCATACCTTAGAACATTAAAGTTCTAAAAATTAACAAGAAAATGTGTAGACATTAAAATGTGTTTAAATGGAATTATGTGCATAGACATACATTTAACTCATATTTCAGTCTGAGCTGTCATGATTGCAACTCTGTATAAAAGAAGGATGCCTCGAAATGAAATTTCTGGAAAGTGGTAAGCATGGGTAACAGTGTGATTTATGAACATCTTTTCTTGCTAATATTCTAATACTGGCACATTAAGCATCAGTTGTCCAGCTGATCAGGATGTTTCTAATGATTGGCAGATATTTTTAATTCATACTCATCTAGTCTTTTATATACAGAGCAGAAGGAATACAGAGTAGGAGTAGGATTTCCTTGTAACTATGTACTATGCACATGAAAATAAACTATTGAATCTAGATGGATTTTTATTAACAATGATATAAAACCAAACAAATCAGAGCCTGTATTTAATAAACAAATCACAGCAAAGCCTAAAATCCTAAATCCTAAAATTAGTAGTATTTTCAGTCAGATATGTGCAATACTCTTATCCAAACTTTTCCCCTCAGTATGATTTTTCTCATTACATCCCTGTGCTCCAAAGGTTATACTAGCACATTCCTTACTGTTTATGTTACACACCATGCATATAAACATGAGCAGAGAAAATTCATTTCCCCCAAATAAAATTTGTGCAAAACAGGTTCAAGAAGTCGTGATCTCTTGAGTCCTATATACAAATAAATAGAGATAAAATTATTGTATCTTTTGTTTGTGTCGGAATCGGACACGTATGACTTATGAAAGCAGGGGTTAAACGCATTCCAGAGAGTGTGCATTGCAGTTGTTTTCTGTGCTAAGTGTGTATCCGGGATACATTTTTGTTGCCTTTAGCCATTTTATAGCAATTAAAAAATTTACTCTAAGTCTACAGTTCTACAGATTTATAGACCTAGCCAAAAAAACCCTATTTTTCATGTGATTTTTTCATCGTCTTATTGATTGGGCCTAATGAAATGTGAAATGTCAACTGTGGCAAGAAATTTCAGCTCCTGGAAAATAGAGTTTTGAGAGAGCAATGAAGCGGAGAGACGGAATGTGGGCTGGTTACTGCAGATAAGTCATATAGATTGCTCTAGGGAGAGAGAGAGTAGGTTCTGTAGATCCGATTAGACAATATAACTGTTTTTTAAAGATTTTAACTTGCATCAGGGTGTTATGTCATCCTCAGCAGTTCATACATATTTTTGTTATAATTAACAAATGTAAAACAGCAAGTGACAAGGTTTTCTAGAGATATATGTCTATGAAAACACCACTGCAAACATTCATATAGAGAATCATTGTTGAGGGACCAAAAAAAAGCAATGCTCGTGATAGACATGGACAGTCAATAAAATGTGAATCTGCCAAAGAGTCTGCTACTAGAGAACGGCAAATATAGCTACATATCTATATTGGCAGCAATGAAATATTACATAACCTTGATCGATGAACTTTCTGTCTAAATAAACAGTGCTTTCTTCCTAAACTGGTGTGTGGATATTCCTTACAATAGTTGTGTTTGGGTGGATCGTCTACATTCTAAAACCTTTGTAACTAGAATCCTGAACATTTTATTAGTTTTATTTATTTTTTTACATTTTAAAGTCAGGCCCTTGCAAACTCTTCCACAAACTGGAAGTTTTTTAGCAAGTCAAGACACTGAATTTAGTCTTCTCAATCATCTTGTTGATATTATCCCAACATTTTATAAATCACGACTAAAGTTAGATTAGAATAAGCTTTAGTGTCATTGTACAGTGTAGAGGTACAGAGCTGCTGAAAAACAGTTAGCTTAAACCAGAAGTGCAGGTGGAGAGTAATTTTAATGGTAACATAAGTACAATGAGTTATGTATACAATCAAGCTACAAAATAAAAGTTCAATTAAGTGAAATTTTAACAGTATATATAACAGGATGTGCGGTCAGGCGAGGCACTGCCTCACCATTCATCATAAAGAGTAAGATAAAAATAATAAAATAAATATTTGAATGAACTAATTTTCACAGATCCGCAATAAATGTAATTTCTGTATGAATCCACACCTCAAATGAAATGAGATGAGCCCACCAGAAATTGCGCAATTCTGTAAAGTTGACATAGTGATTGCTTGCTGATATCTCTTAGATAGGTGGGCAAGTTGGGTAAAGCATGCTGAAAAAATCTGTAATGCAATGTAAATATTTTTTGTAAAATATTTAACACATGCATGCATCAACCCTATTCAGCGCTGATACTCCCAAATTTCTAATGTCAAATGTTTTATTACACCTTGCACATTTTTTAAGTCCCAGATCCTAGTCTTTCTCAAGCCATGGATTATATTAGTATAAATTAAGCTGTTGTTTATGTCAGAGTCTGACCTTTCCCCTACGCATGAATTGAAAAATCACTGATCTGCCAGGTCAGTTCAGTTCAATTCAATTTATAAAGCGCTTTTAACAATGGACATTGTCCCAAAGCAGTTTTACAGAAACTGTTTTATCCCAGATGAGTAATGGTGGCAAGGAAAAACTCCCTAAGTAAGTAAGAAAGAAACCTTGAGAGGAACCAAAATCATAAGGGAACCCATCCTCATTTTTATATCTAATAAATAATTTTATAATATATATATATATATATATGAAACATATATTAATATATGTTT
>JAOUQV010071989.1:0-12747 GCA_028565295.1 Aspidoras spilotus
TGTCTTTGTATAAAATAGGGTAGAGAAGGATCATTTACACAAAGATACAAGAGAGACTATATTTGTGATATTTCTGCCTGGGCCAATGTCAAAATCATCAGACAAATTCAAATTTGAGCTGTAAATAATACAATGCCATATGCACAGCATGCGTTTAGCATCAAGTCTTCTGCAGGGTTTACACAGATGCCACCCCTCACCTAAACCAGAGTATTCCAGTTGGTAACTCATGCTTTGTGCAGTTGGTACCTCATGTGTTGAAAGTTCAACTCCTGACAATGTCTGGAACTTATTTATCAAACATTGTCCAGAGTTCATTTTAAAAGGATCTTTACATTTACATTTTTACATTTTATTATGTCTCAGCTTGCCCAGATTCTGCCAACCGAAGAGAACTTCCTGCTTATCTTCAGACAGTTTTTGGGCTCCAGTTCTGAGTTTATGACGGTAAGAACTTCAGTCAAATTTCCATGATTTATGATGTTTTCCATGGTTTTATATTGATGTTTTTTGTCTGCAAATAAGTAATTGATTTGATCTTTTTTCGTATTACACTCACTAAATTCACTGAATTGTTATAATAGGAAATACTTTATTGTAGTATACATAATAAGGTTGTTGAGTATTATCCACCAATCAGTATACCTGATAATAAACTGATTAGGAAAAAAAAACTTTTGTCAATTTAGCCATGTAATCTTAAAGGTGAATCACACGAGCATGTAGTCACATATGATCTTTATCCATACATTTACAGGTGTATGATCTAATGTGCCAAAATGGCATGGTCTAAAGTGTAGAACCTTGTCAGGAGTATTAACAATAGGTCTGGCTAAATATTTTGGCGAATTTAAAAAAGTGGTAGGTTTCAATAATTCTGGCTAAAATGATTTGCTTTTGTATTATATTTATACTTTATGTATGTACATTTTGAGATCCCTCCAAAGTGTTGCAGTAATAGCACAGTACCACAGCATACCACAGCATTTTAACAGGGCTCTTTGACTGGACTATTGCAACACATTAATTATATTATTTTTCAGCCATGCTGTTCTAGATTTGCTTGTAGAATACTCGACTCAATGACTGCTAGGTGCCCAGGTCTTTAAAACAAGCCTAAACATCACTTTGTTTGGTTTTTGCTAAACATTTTATTGAGCCTTGCAGACAAATCTTTCCCCTTTGGTCTTATTTGTTCAAAAGACATTGTCCAAAGTTTTGATATACAGTTAATTTACAGTATTTTAAAGTTAAACCTTAATACATGTAATGAACATGAACATGTTAAATGCTACCTGAAGCCTGTAGGGTCTAAGATGCAGCAGATTTTGCCCATTTTGGAATTTATCTGACCAATGTATGGTCTGATATTGGCCAGAATTTCTTGTAGCATTCACCCTTACACTCTTACAAAACCTAGAACTTGTCTTACATTTTTTTCTACTTGTGAATCATTGTCATTTGATTAACTGTGCATGGCTATTATTGATCCTCCTAATTACTATGGAAGCAATATAGATGTACTTAGTTTTTGCACTTGGGTTCTCCATTTTTTTTAAATAACGACATGGTGGAATGGTGTGTTGTTTTACATCTGCGGTTATAGTTACCATAGTTAAGACACTTCTGAAGATCAGATGTTTGTATTATATCCCGATTCATAAAACAAATTCGATAAAGGTGTACTTTGTTTTTCACATGACTACTGTAAATCCTCTGCTTCAAAAGCTGCTGTACGTTTGCTTCTTGCTGTGGCTGACTGTGGCAATTCTGTGCAATATCAACTGTCATTATGCTGCCTTTAAATTAAAGTCTTATTTTAAAATCTAGCCCACAATTAGTTTGAGCATTATAATATTAGAATTATATGATTATAAATTACTTACTGTATGTAATGTTTAAAATAATTCACATCATATTCTTTTTATATAGGATTATCAAGCTATCCTGGAAACACTGGTAGAAAAGCAGGCATATTATACTGTTTATTCTTCAAATGTCAGTCACTGTGTTCCATGCTCTCACATCCTTACACACAATTTCATAATTCAGGAGAGATTGGCACAGCCGTTCCACCTACCAGCATGTTTTCCAAGATAGGGCTAAACTATATTTCATGTAAGGCAACATTGTGATCAAGGGGAAAACATTCAAACCTCCACACAAGCAGCAGCAAAACCTTAACCGACACTGGAGTATGAAGCAGAATCCCTACATTTTGTATTTGAAGATATTTACAGCAATTACACTCCAGTTATTTTAACAAATTTCATATTTTTTTATTATTTGCATTATAAGAAATTGACCTAGTTTCTGTTTAATAAAATATATATAGATATTACAAACTTTCTGTAAATGTTCATTTAAAATCATTTTCAGTGGTAAATCTACCATGGACAGGGAAATGATCTAATTGTTTACATTTTAAATAACTTTAATTAAGCTGTTTGTTTTATTGATATTTGTCAAACCATAGGCCTGGAGAAATTACGACACAGACCGCAGTGGCTTCATTGAAGCAAATGAACTGAAGGTAAATAAATTTTGTACCACTATTTTAATGTAATGAAATGTACAAAAGCATTATGTATCTCAGTTAATCTAACAGATTTAGTGGTTTTAGCATTGGCATGTGCTAAAAACTGAGTGAGATTTGTGCAGTGCTGTAGCTTATTTGTGCAAATTAAAATAACGCAAATCATGTTGGCTGTATCAACTGCCACTTGAAGGAAATATTCAAATCTCTTTACAGGTTCATAAAGTATAAAGAAGGTTGTAGCTCATCCAGGAAGTTGATTTTGACCATAGATATAATAATGTGCAAATGTTATTATCTACCAGATTTTAATGATTGTACTTATTCTGGGGGTGAACTGGATTATTTTTAAGTAACCTCTAACTTTTTTCTCTTTTAGAACTTTCTCTCAGATCTTCTTAAAAAGGTTCAAAGGCAATATGATGATCAGAAATTGCAGGAATACACACAGACAATTGTAAGTATTTCATCAGTATGATTTCATGGTGTTATAATAAAATAACAACATCTGTCAAACCATCTGTTAGTCAGGCTTAGCTTAGAGGCTTTACTCAGTGATTCATGCATTTGAAATGTCTCCAACAGATTTAAGAGATTATAGAACTATAGAACAATGTCTCAGTTATGAACATAACTGTATGTTTATTTTAATAATTTATAATCCGATGTTAATCTGACACAAGACGCTTTATAATTTATGACACCAGATGAAACTTATACAAGTAATAAATATCAATATATTAAAGATGGATTGTTTTTTTTTTCTTATTTTTAGCTCAAGATGTTTGATCTGAATGGGGATGGAAAGCTGGGTCTCTCTGAAATGGCAAGGTGAGCATAAACTTTGCACCGTTTATGTAAGGATTCATCCAGGACGGGTGACTCTTAAGAGCATGTGGCATGATTAGCGCTACATTACCTGGGTATGTGCAGACTATGCAGAAGAGCAGGGACCAGTTTTGCCTAAGTTCATTGTGCAGAAGTATATTATCTATATGATGTTTGATGGACGTGTGTTCATGAATTCAGTTCTTTGATCTTGCTTGTACATTTGTTTGAAATGAAATCTTAGTGCAGGTGTCAAAACATTTTGCAAAGAGTGCCAGATTTAGTGAGGTGTAAATGCATGGGGCGACTATTTTCTTTGAATTAAATTCAAATAACCTATTTTATGAATGTTTTATTGCAAATAGTAATCTTTTAATGTCTCCACACAGAACACAAATAAATCTTTCATATTTTAAAGTAAGTAAGATTAACAAAAAAATCTGTGTTCAGAAGATTAAACATTACATATTATTAACTATCAAATGGTTACTTTACACTTTTACATTACAAAACAAGTTAACAGTAAAAGAACACTTACAGTTATATTATTCATAAATACAAAACACTGGGGCTGTACTGTGTGAATCCATGAATCACTTGTTCTTTTATTTTTAAATGGACTATCAAATAATAAAAAACTAAAATTTTACTTGATTTTGAATCATATATCAGGAAAAAAGTCCATGTTTTTTATTATTTCAATTTTAACATAATTTTAAGAACCAATAAAAAAAACAAAAACCTAATTTTAAGAACTATGGCAAATCTGACAACTCGAAGCGTTTCACATAAGAAACACTATGTCACCAGGTCATGTATTCAATATTGAGAACCGTGTAGACTGGTGATGTCAATAGAATGGAGTGAAATTATTAACAGCTGTTTACGAACAGCGATTAGCAGCTGATTAAATTTAGATTATTCGGTTTTAATATTTAATTAGTCCGGTAAATGAGTGTATTTTATGCAGTGGTAAACAGTTCTAGCAGTGCCACATATTTATTTTATGACGAAGGCTGTGGGCCGGTGGAAATTTAAACATGGGCCGGATTTTTGGCATGCCTGAGTGTGTCGTTTTACAGTTCGTTTTTCTGGGGCGTTGCAGTGGCATTGCCGCCTCACAGCAAGCGTCCCACCCAGGTTTGATCCCTGGTTAGATGATCCTGGAATCTTTAGTGTGGAGTTTGCACGTTCTCCCAGAGTTTTCGCAAGTTTTCTTCGGGTTCTCCGTTTTACTCCTGCATTCCAAAGACATTAGATTAGATTAAATTGTGTCTACCTTAGTCACCCTTAGGGTGTAAGAGTGTATATATGTGTGTGCCCCACGAAGGATTGACATCCTCTCTAGGGTTGTTCCTGCTCTTGGGCACAAGAGTTGTCGGGTGCACATTGGCTGACCCATGACTACATGTGGTTTAAGTCGAAGATAATGAATGAATGAGTTTGTTTTTCTGCTTCAATAAAGTGCTCCACACTTACATCCTACTACTTGTCCATGTTTCTTGTGTGCTTTCCTAATAAAGTGTGGAATATTAATTACATTGCTCATTTTACCTTAAAAACATTGTGCTAATAATTTATTTCTCTTTCATATTCAAGGCTTCTACCAGTTGAGGAAAATTTCCTACTGAAATTCCAGGTGAGTTGGGTAAACCAATGCTTACAATATGTAACAATTCTGAAGAATGAAATGTTAGCCTAAATATTGATTTGATGGCATTGTGTTACAGGGCATCAAGCTGACCTCTGACCAGTTCAACAGCATCTTCACATATTATGACAAGGTAGTGTGGGAATGTTACACTTGTGTTATATAACATGTCAGTTTATTTATTATGCAGTCAGCTCCTGGTTGGCTACACAGCACAGGTGAGTCAACTTTCTCCAATGCCTTCTTCCTCATTTTGCTTGTAGTAGTCTGTCCCATGATAATCTAGTCCACACTGTAATGCTGTACAGGTTATTCTCAGCCTTCTTTGTCGCATGACATACCACAATAACAGTTATTACACTTCCGTCAATGCTGTCATTTAGCCACAAGTCACATGGCCATGGTAACGAAATTTCTTCTTAGTTCTTCTTGCGATTATGATTTCGTCATTATATATATTATTGTTAGTGATTCTTCCTCTAATCCTGAATCATCCCTTATATCCTTGTAATCCTTTACACATCACTTGTTCTCCAGGGATGTTGAACATTAATGGTCAGAGGTTACATACTTGTCTGGCGCCTTTTCTGCTGCTAAACCATGCTGATGTGTGATTGGCTGTCCGTACTGCTACACACTAGAGATGCTTTTGACCCTAGATATTTCTAAGCAGTTGGAGCACTCTTCCTTTAGTGGTGGTAGTTACTTTTCTTGAATGTCAATATGTTCACATCTTCAGTTCTTAACAGTTCCTCACAGTAGTTGTCGAACTTTGACACACATTCTTTCATTCGACAATTGTATTGCCATCTTTGTACTTGATGGCTACATTAGAAGGCTTCAATGGTTTGGTGAGCTTCATCATGATTTGAAATACAGGCCTGTAGTTTTCCTTTTCGTTCATTTTCTTTCATCTCAGTGTACAATAAATCCAACACAACTTTCCTATATCTTCTGAGCACCGTCTGTACTTCACTTTAAAGGTTTCTGTACTCACTGCAAGGCTTTTTTTTTTGCATCATGTTTTTTCTTTATCTACTCAAATATTTTTAGAATGTAGTCAATCTGTGCTTTGGTCTCCTGATTTGGGATCTTCCATGTGTATCTATGCTGGTTTTGGAGGCAGGAGAGTGTGTTGGTGATAACCAATTTATGTTCGACACAGAAGTAAACAAGAGTCTGACATTCAATCGTTTGTCGATTATAATGATGAGCGAGTAATTCTCGTTTCCCACCCTGTCTCTCACGTAGGACATTTTATCCTGGGTGACTTCTGATCCTTCCGGAATTCTTATGATATATACTCATTAGTGCTCTGAGTAATAAATAGACTGACTGAGAATACCTATCTCTGGTCAGCCCTGCAGTCGATTTAATGAACCCAGCATACACAGTGTCATGGAAAATGGTGGATTAAAGAACCATGCTGCAGCCCACAGTTTCTGTACCATCAACATTACAGTCAAGGGTGACCCTGCTTGGAGCATAGCTCTCAGGTATTGCTCTCAGACTCATAGGAACACTGAAGATGCCCCACCATGGCACGGTAGCAATCCCTGGAGATATTTCATATACTATACATATGCTGTTTTTGGCTTACTCAATGTGCCTCTACTAAAAACAAAGAAACACCATGCTTAAATTATAATAAATTGGAGGAAAGACTCCTGCAGGTGAAGGTTTAATTTGGTTCAGCCAATAAAGTAGAGTGGGTTCGCCTTTTGTTTTTTTACATCTGATTTCCCTCACTCTCGTGAATCCATTTTGCATAAAGATCAGGGCTGTTTCCACTCCCCATGCAGGTAAATGACCATGAATGCACACCTGCTGTGTGAACATTTGACTAACAGTGGCTTTTTGGTTTTCCCAATTCTAAATGCACAACTAGAGGGTATTGTGTAACATGCAGTCAGGGGAGGCAGAGACTAACCTGTCATCATAAACAGTAAAATAACAATCATAAAATAATAATACAACATAATCAAATAATTTATATTATGCATGTATATAACATGTTTATTATTGCTGAGCTTGTATAAAATTGTTCTGACAACACAGATGTTTAAGCTGCAATTACTTCTGCCACAATGAGGGGGTGTGTGTCCACAAGTTTATGGTGTCAGTGCTCTTTTTTTCTACACAGAATAGAATTGGCAGGCGCGGATACTGTGAAGTTGCTTTGCAATTTTCCACTCTAAAACACACTATAAAAGTGAAAATACATATACTTTAAAATATAAATCTAAATATACTATATGAAAATAGGCAATAAATTATAGAAGAATAATCGAAATTTAGGTAAGTAATGGCAAATTTAAGCTATTTTATTGAATTCATTTATTTGTAAATCGGGCTGCTCAACAGTCAGTGCCTCAAAAGACACCAACCTCATCAAAACACTTGGTAAAAAAGCTTGTATTCTATTTTATAGTTCTATTCAAACTATAATAACTACATAGTAATGACATAGAATCAATTTTATAATTCACTCAATTCATTTCTGTGCAGTATAATAAACAACACAATTTACTTTGACTTTCATGTCATTGCAGACAGTGTAAACCCAATGCATTTAAAATCCACATACCACATTACACACATTACATAGTAATGGCTGCAGAAGAGGCAGGTACCGGTACTTGACTGAGTTTCGTACAGTCTTGACCGTTCCAACAGTGACAACCTGTGACAAAAAAGACCTGAAAATGGTATATGCTTTACTGTCCCAATTTTCTTTTGAATATGGTGCATGCTTGAAATAATCTATGAAATGAAGTTGACCAGAGAAACACTGTATGTTTTATTTGTATTTTCCATACTGTCCCAACCTTTCCTGATTTGGGGGTTCATATATATAATAGAGCTAAGTTTTTATTAAGGGATTGGATTTTATATAGTTTACAATTAAAGATTGTTGTAAAGCAGCTTTACATAACTTAAATTCTGATTATAGTAATCGAGTTAAGCTATATTTTACTGTCCATTGTTATGGTTATTAGGCATTGTATTCTGTATTAGAAACCTAGACAATATTTTTAAAACCTTATATGTTCTTAATTTTGACAAAGTTAGAATTAGACTTCTCTTGCATGGCACTCTTAAAACTATGAATTAGGACAGAGCTTAAACATAAATAGAATGTTACCTTTATATCTAAATTTCTGCAGGGTGTTTCACTGGTATCATTATCCCTCCCCAGTCTGATGCAGTTGTTTCTAAATCATAAACACTTGCAACTGACAATGAAGTCACTGGTAAATAAATAAGAGAAGGCACACAAGGTCATCTACAGTATATATTGGCACATTACACTGTGCCTGAAAGTTATGCGCAGAGCTTTGAAAAAAATGCAAAATGCCTAGGCACATGCAAAGTGACTTACCCAAAAATGCAAAAGAAATAACAAGCACTTCATTTCCTCTGTAATTTTAGTGATATGACTTGAACAAACTCTAAAGATTTTTACACAGTTAATCAGTATATAGATAATCATTTAAATATGATGTTATAACTGCAATATAGCCAGGTATAAAACAATACAATGTCTTCTTTCATTTGAAAGGATGGAAATGGCTACATTGATGAGGTAGAGTTGGATTACCTCCTGAAGGACCTCTATCAGGTAAGAAACAACATTCAATAGCTTTAACATGGAAATGAAATTTAAGGTAGCAAATAATAATTGTGAGTTTTGATTATATTCTTGATTTTAGGATGCTGACAGCCAGGACCTTTCCGGTTATAAAAAGAGCATCATGGCCCTGTCAGACAAGGGTAAACTGTACCGCACAGAGCTGGAACTCGTACTGTGCAGGGAGATGATTGTAATGTAATTATACAGTGCTAGGATCCCTGAATCACTTTTATTTCTCTGCTGCCTGTAACCATATGCATGTGCCAGGGCCTACCTTATATATTTTTGTGTGTTTTAAATGAATGTGCACTACAAAGCACAACAAAATATTTATTTTATATTTTCTCTTTTCTAATGCATAATCTCTTCTACTCAAGGACATACTGTCTAGCTCTGCTGTTGCCCTTAGATCAGTTTTTAAACAATACATTTCATATGCCTCTTATTCAATCTTAATCATAGATATATATTACTAGTATGACCAGGCATATGATGGCATTATTTGTTTAATTGTTAATATATTTATCAAAGTTTATGTTTAATTGTATACCTTCCATAACCTGATTTACTTTTCTATTTGTTTTAGTTATATCACATTAAATTTTCAGATTTGTGGGTTGAGCTATTATGTTGATTTGGCTGATAATGTTTGAGGATCTTGCTGAGAGAATTAATAAAATACTGGGTCACGTGAATATGGTGTTTTTACTTATCTACTTTATTTTCGCCTCACATCAGTGTGGCGACTCTGGAAATTTCTGTATGGAGTTTGCATTTTCTCCCCGTGTTTATGCGGGTTTTCCTCGGGTACTACGGTTTCCTCCCGCATTCCGAAGACATGCATGTTAGGTTAATTGGTGTCTCTAAATTGCCCATTAGTGTGAGAATTCAGACCTATTATTACTATTTTTATTTTTTCTGATAATTTGGATGGGTGAGAATATACTTTTGAAAATATAGTGCATATAATATTTTTAAAAAAGCCAAAACCTGGTACATTATTGATACCATCTACATGACTGCCATTTTCAACAGGAGATTAGTTCATACTATAATATTTACCACTGAACACACCCGAGATCAAAAGTAATATAATTAGGTTAAATTAAAAATTCATGTCTTAATTAAGGCCAACCTTATCTGAAACCAATTTAATAATTTGAGTTATATTTCCAAAATTATTTGCTCACCCATCCAAATTGTGGATTTGGCACAGGTTTATGAATGGTTCAGCAGACATTTTGGACAATTCCATGCTCCCAACATTGTGGGAACAGTTTGGAGCTGGCCCCTTCCTCTTCCAACATGACTGTGCACCAGTGCACAAAGCAGGGTCCATAAAGGCATGGATGACAGAGTCTGGTGTGGATGAACTTGATTGGCCTGCACAACCCGATAGAACATCTTTGGAATGAATTAGAGCGGAGACTGAGAGCCAGGCCTTCTCGTCCAACATCAGTGTGTGACCTCGCAAATGTGCTTCTGGAAGAATGGTCAAAAATTCCCATGAACACACCTTTAAACCTTCCCAGAAGAGTTAAAGCTGTTCTAGCTGCAAAGGGTGGACCGACGTCATATTAAACCCTATGGATTTGCTAATATGTGAGTCAAGGCAGGTGAGCGTATACTTTTGGAAATATAGTCAATTTGTAAGGCAGTCAAACTAGGCTTAGCCATGTTGTCTGGCTGCATTTAAACTGTAAAGTTACTGTAGTTAATACACTAGTAGTTGTAGTAGTGATATTGATGAAGACAACTTTAAATGAGTCCTTCCAATGTTCTTGATGCCAGTTTATGTTAAAATCTCGGTAGAGACAGGGGTTGTCACCAACAGTGTTCTTCTGGGCCATACCTAAAATATAATTTACACTCTGCATTGGAAATTCAGCAGCGATATAACCACATAAACATGTTACCAGTTAATGTCCAAAAGTTTATTTGGGCTTTAGTGTCATCAGAGGCATAAGGTACTGGAACTGCAGGCTTGAATTGTGAGACATAGAAAATCGGTATTATCTCACAATAATGTTGTAGCTCAGGCCTACTTTATAAATTTATTCTACAAATGTTACCGTAGGGACCAACATACTTGATTTTGTTATTTTAGAGGTTCCGTATAAAGTTTTGCACATATGTTGCCTATGGTAGTTAGTAAGCCCAATCATGATGGTTGTAGCTACAATCAGTTGAACTAATTTGTTCAATTGCTGATTCGACCTGTCAACTGGTTTGTTGGCTTGAAGGTGGAAACCAAAAATAAAACTATGATTCCTAGTTTGTCTATAAAACTGCTCTACACTTGTGACAAGAACTGTGGGAGCTGGTTTAATGTCCTGAGATTACATATATTTGGCTAGTGTTGGCAGTCTCCAATGCAGTCTCAAATGCTGAGGGAAGACTGACTTATACCTTTGAACATAAGCACATTCACCAATAATATCTACGAGTGGCAATGAAAGCGGTTCAAAGCAGTTCGGCACTTTGTGCCAAACAGCATAAGTCTGTCAGTCTTCATGTCATGTCATAAGCCGCCATCGCCTTGCAATGGTTTCTCCACAGTTGATTCAACTTTCTCCAATGTCCTCTGTGTAAAGTTGCACGTAGCAGTCTGGCCCCAGTCCACATTGCTATGGTGTCCAGCCAGGTTATTCTCAGTCTTCCAACACAGGACTCCCTCCACATTACACGTTCGTCATTTTGTCATGAAAATGCCTAATTCCTTGACAGCAATAATGTAAGTTGCAGGATTTGATGTGGTGGACAGCTTGTAGATTTTCACAGTGGTCGTCTGTTTCATCCATGAGATACTCAACAGCTTGCCGTCCACCATGATCTCCAGTATGTCTTCAGTATTGTTCTAGCATTTGTTTTAGCTGCATTGACCTCATGCTATATTCTTTTCTGATGAGGCTAATTAGATGATGTCATACACATAACTAAGATTGTTAATGCTCCTTCCATAAATCCTGAATCCTCCCGTAAATACTTGTAGCACATGCATCATTCATTTTCTTGGTATGCTGATCAGGTATAGTGAGAGGTTGCTCCTTTTCTTACACTGAACCATGCTGATATGCTGATTGGCTTACTGCTCCAAATTTCCCAAATATGTGAGAGTAAATTTGGCCTTCCACCATGATCTGCAGTATGGTTTCAGTGTTGTGTCATTAGTTTCATTTTAGTTGCCTTGATCATCATGTTATATTCCTTTGCAGATTTCATAGAAAGAGACACCAGCATCTATAGTTTTTTGGGATAAGGATGTCATCAGCATATCTATGATGTTAATGGTTATTCCACCAATCCTGAATCGTCCCATAAATACTTGGTTGTGCTTTCCTCATCACTTGTTCTCCTGGGATTTTGAACAGACATGGTGAGCAAACATTGTCTGGCTCCTTTTCTGCTGCTAAACCATGATGATATGTTAATGGATGTCCTTACTTCTGCACACTATTGACTGTAGAGCTTTATTATCAATTGGACCAGGTGTAAAGGGAAACCCAGCTCAAGCATGGCTACCTTTAATTAAAAATTATTTAATTAAAAACAGCCTGTTTCCTTTCTTTTACTGTCTAAGGGATGAAGCAGATCTGTGTTCTGATCAATCATACCTCTTCAAGGCCTAAATCCAGTTTGTCCTTGGTCACTGTAGTAGTAGGTGAATGAAGACTGATTGTGTCCATTCTTCTGGCCAGATTCCAGTTTCCTACACCCATTTAGACCTTATGATGCACATTTAGAGTTATATCTCCTCCAAGCCTGAGTAGTACAACTGTTATGTCATCTGAACCTAGTGTCTTTCATGTAGCTAGTTCTATTATAGCTTGCTTGCTTACTTCACTGATTGCTGCCCCAGTTCATCTGGCTTGTGTGGTTCCTCAAGTTACTCAAATGTTTCAAATCTCTTTGCAACCTCATCTTCGTATTACTGCTTGAACTGGTCAGTTCTTTTCATCCAGTTGTATTGGCTTCTTTAATTGTTTTCTTTTGAACTGCATCATCATTGTGATCTGAATCACAATGATTCATGTCTGTGCGTGCATTATTGATTAATGTTAACTGTTTCCACTGCTTGGTAATCAGGATGCAGACAAT
>JAOUQV010073172.1:0-12974 GCA_028565295.1 Aspidoras spilotus
CAAGGGCAGTAGTTGTTTTATTCCCAAAGCAGTTCTCCAGGACCCGGAAAATCTCCTCCGCTGTCGTCAGGTGAAGGGCTCGTACTGTCCTTTCATATACGCTGTCAAGTAGGTGGAACTTTCTAATCTCTTTTGCATTAGTAGGGTCTCCCTGCATCTGCAAGTCTTCTCAACTCTTTTTTCACCAATGAAACTCTTGGCGGATGCCAGTGAACTTTGGAAGGCCAGCTGGCCTCAGTTTAATAGCAGGCGAGCATGGAGAGTTGACTGAAGCAGCACTTAACTTGAGGGTTCCTTCTTTCTGCCTCTCCCTCTTATCAGGGGTTGCCACAGCGAGTCAATGTTTACCACCTTAATTTGTCCTCTACATCTACATTCACACCAACTACCTGCATGTCTACATTGACCGCATCTATATATCTCCGCTTTGGTCTTCCTCTCTGCCTCCTGCCTGGCAGCTACATTTTTAACATCCTGCTACTAATATATCCATTGTCTCTCCTCTGCACATGTCCAAACCATCTCAATCAGCCCTATCTAACTTTGTTTCCCGATTTTCAATCTGTTCCCCCTGATGTTCTCATTCCTAATCCTGTCCATTTCTAATAAGAACATAAAAATCTTAAGCTATGCCACTTCCAGCTTTGCTACCTGTCGCTTAGTCAGTGCCACTGTCTCCAAACCATACAACAAGTCTGGTCACACATCACTTCTGACACTTTTCTCCATCCACTCCATCCTGCCTGTACTCTCTTCTTCACCTCTTTACCTTCTCTAAACTTCCCCATCAGCATTCTCATAGCAAAAAATGCATCTGTGGTGCTCTTTCTTGGCATGAAACCATACTGCTGTAAAAAAACAGTCACTGATTGTCTAAGCCCAACATTAAAAACTCTCTTCCAATTCATTGTGTGACTTATTAACTTTTATGCCTCCAATTGCTCAACTCTGTCCATCACCCTTGTTCTTATAAATCGGTACAAGTACACTTTCCCCTCCATTCCTCAGGCATTAACTCACTCAAAATTCTTATTAAATAATCTAGTCAAAGAAGACACTCCCATCTCTCCTATACATTTCCATACCTATGTCATCAGGTCCGACTGCTTTTCCTTTCTATATCCTTTTCAAAGCTTTCCTTACTTAATCATTCCCAATCTTTACTATAACATGTTCCAATATTTCTCTGCCTTCCACTCTTGTTTCCCCGTCATTCCCTTTATTCATTCGCTTCTCAAAATTCTCCTTAGATATTTCCTCTCCTAACCTGTCAATACATTTTAATTTCCATCCTTGATCACCCTGACATGTTGCACATCCTTTCCCACTCCATCCCTCTGCCTTGCAAGGCGATACAACTCCTTCCTTACTGTCTAATGTCTCATACAACTCATCATAGGCCTTCTGCTTTACCTTTGCTACCTACCTCTTTGTCCCATGTTGCACCTCTTTATACTCTTGCTGACTCTTCAGTCCTCTCCCTGTTCCTTCTTCTTTGCTAACCGCTTTCTATGAATAACCTCCTGCACTTTCTTATTCCACCACCAGGTTTCCTTGCTGTCTTTCATCTCTCCAGATGACACACCAAGTACCTTCCTGCCTGTTACTGTTGCTACCCAGTCATCTGGCTCCATCACCCAAAGCCTTTCCGAACTCACAGAATTCCTTCTTTCTTAACTCCCACTATTTTGTCCTCTTATTAACTACCATAGTCATCCTGCAAACCACACCCTGTGCTCCACCTTTATTTGAAAATGTGCGTTTACCACAGCCATTTCCATCCTTTTTGCAAAATCCACCACCATCTGTCCAAAACCTCCTCATCTACTTTGTTTCCTTCAACATGCCCATTAAATCTGCATCAATCACCACTCTCTCGGAATGGTCTCTACTACTTCATCTAGCTCCCTCCAGAATATCCCTTTCTCCTCCAACTCGCAGCCAATTTGTGGCGCATAGCAACTGAAAACATTCACTATTACACCTTCAATTTCTAACTTTAAATCACCCTGACACCCTTTACACCTCAACTACATTTCTCTTCCTATCCACACCATGATAAAGCAGTTTAAAACTCGCACCAAGGCTTCGAGATTTACCCCCCTTCCACTTTGTCTCCTGTACACACAAAATATCCACCTTTCTTCTTTCCATAATGTCAGCCAGCTCTCTACCTTTCCCCAGTCATCGTCCCTACATTCAGGGTTGCTAGCCTCAGTCCTACACCTTTGACTCTCCTGTTCTCTCCGTCTCCTTACACGTTTCCCTCCTCGTTGTCTTCAGCAAACAGTAGCCCAATTTCCGCCAGTACCCTGTTTGCCACCAGTACTGTGGCGGTCGTTGTTAACCCAGACTGCGACCGATCCAGTATGTAGTAACATTGATTAATTTGCATTATTTATATGGCAATTGTTTTACACCGGCCCCCTTCCTGACACCACCCTCACCCTTTAACCAGGCTTGGGACCGGCATTAGAAATGCACTGCTGTCTGGTTTGGTTCCTTCTCTGGCTTGCACTTCCATAAAGTCTGCTTTTCTTAAATGTCAATTTTTTCAAGATCTTTGACATGACTTGCTCTATAGAGGAATCCCAGCACCTCCAATGTCTATCAACACATCTGGGTCAAGCTGGTTACTTTAATCCAAATTTCAGACGCGGTTTTTCAGAGCTTGATGGAGTATAGGATGTCATGTCACTGTAACGTACCTGGTGAGATCGGGCGGCTGGAGGATGGGGAGGGGGTGTACGGGGTGGGACTGGACACGGTACGAGCTCTCAGTCCCTGAGCAGACATCTCATTAAAATACCTAAAACAGAAAGAGAGAGAGTATAATAGACTCGAGAACAAGTTTGGAACAATCAGGACTCTTCTTCCTGCTGGATGTCCCACCACGCTCAGTAATCAGGGTGAGACACAGGTTAAAACCTAGTAATCAGTCTTTCTGATCTCCAAAGAACCTGCGTGTCGATGGAGACACTTTTAAAAGGTCCCTGACAGACGTCACTGCTCAGAACAAGAACCATAACTCTACCAAAAAATATTTACTATTTAATTAAGTCTTTATTTCTATAATGTATGTTTAAATAGGAACAAACAGTTCACACAGCATCTGTATATTAAATACAGGATATAATTGTGAAGAGGGATACAGCATATCACTTATTTCCTTTCGATACAATACCGATACCTAGTGATCCAGCATTGGCTAATACCAAGTATCGATACCACTTATTGCCTTTTGATATGATACCAATATCTGTAAAAATAAATTTCTAAAACAGTCATCAATATATTTTGATATTTATAACACTCCACACCTAAATATACTTTATTTTGCTAAAATAAAGTTAGGTTCAGTGTACAGAATAGTCAATAAGACTTTCAACAACAGCATTTGTTTTAGGGCAATGAAAATAACGCACTTTTCTTTACAGTGGAATAAATTGCCACAGCTGAAAATCAAAAATAGTGCAGAAATTATTTATATTTAACTATATTTAAAACACATATTTGTGTGTAAAAACTAAAGGTCGCAAACCAGTGTGTGTCATTAAAATAAGCTGCTTAAACCTAAAAAGCATTGGTAAACAAAGTGGATGTCTTTTTAACATTTATGGTTTATGTTGAACGTTACTAATGTAACAATTTGGATCTTTTCACAAGAATCAGGAACTGCTTCAGGGTATCGCCATTCCAGACCATCACGAGGTGCTGGTATCGTTGTCACTATGGATTAAAGTAACTGTATATGTGCAACCGTTTTTGTAATAAACAAGCTGGACGTAGACAGGAACAAGGAAAATCTTATCACTCAGATAAGAGAAACAAACCTTGTGATTAACCAAACTCAGAAGATAAAACCCATCTCATTCCATCTCACCTCTCATCGTCCATCTCGAGGCTGCTCTCACTCTCACTCAGCTGTCTACACAGAGCTTCTCTTCTCTCCATCTCTCTCTGAAGTTTCCTCTGTAAACGCATGTTCTCCTCCCGCATCTGTCGCTCCTCCTCAATATACTGCGCTCGCTTCTCTGTGTCTAAACACACACACCCCAATGTTTATGACTTAATTTTATTTTAATGATGACGTTTCGGACAGGGGATGGGGGTGCCTTGGATGGCAGAAGGGGTGTCTATCTGGATGGTGAAATGAGCGTCCTGGATGTCGAAGAGACAGCTCTCTGGACGGGCATGAGGCATCTGTCTGGATGGAAAAGTGGTGTCTAAGGGAATTTATCATGTACTCACGCTGTAGTTCTGTTGTGCGCAGGCTGCGCTTCAGACGGTCCACCTCACTCCTAAGGAAGCGGATGTGTCGCATCATGTTCTCAGGCGAGTCAATCTCCATAGAGACCTCGCGTGGTGAGGGTGGGGCCGACACTGGCTGGTCCAGCTTCTCCTGCAGGATCCTGATAAACAAAGCAGAGAAGTTCATCACACCACAACTATAATATTTTTATGTAAAACACACCCAAGCACACGTTGAACTTATCAATACTCCATCCCCAAAACCTGTGACTGGCCAAGTGTAGGTTTAATTACTCATCGTCTTAGTGACAGTTTATAGTGCAGTTAAACCCTTGTTAAAACACGTTTTTTCAGGACCTAAAAAGGTACAGGGTTGGCCACTTATATGGATACACTTAAATAAATGGGAAAAGTTGGTGATATTAACTTCCTGTTTGTGGCACATTAGTATATGTGAAGGGGAAAACTTATCAAGATAGGTAGTGACCATGGCGGCCATTTTGGATCCAACTTTAGTTTCTTCAATGGGAAGTGGGTCATATGATACATCAAACTTTCATGAGTTATTTACAAGCTTCTCTTGGTTTACAGCCATTGACATGTCGCAGAGGTTAACACGTGAGGAGCGGATAGAAATTGTGTTGATGTCTGAGGAACGCAGTACCCGGTCATTGCAGCAGCTTTTAATGCAAGACATTGTACCAGTGTTGGATTTGCCAAATTGCCATCCTCAGCACCAGTGGCTATTCTACACAAGTCTCATATCATACAATTTACTTAGCTACATGTCTTTGGACTGTGGGAGGAAATTGGAGCGCCCGGAGAAAACCCAACAGAGAGAACATGCAAACTAAGGGAATTGAAACCGGGTCCTCTTGCCGTGAGGCCATGCCGTGAGGCCACAGCACTATCCACTGCGCCACCGTGCCGCCCCCACCCATATACTTATGTGCCACAAACAGGAAGTTAATACCACCAACTACTTCCATTTTATTTAGCTGTGTTCATATAAATTGCCCACCCTGCCTTTCAATTTAGATAGCTGAAGTAATAGCGAAACAATGAGTTTAGTATTTAAAAAGAAACTCCTACACTCCAACACAATTCATAATTTCCTTTAATTTACACCTCTTTTCGGCTTCTAGCTTGTCCATGCGTTTCCATAGCCGGTTGACCAGAGCCTCCTGCTCCTGTTCCAGGGTGTTTTCCAGATCAATCTTCTCACGACGCAGCTACACACACACAAATCTAAGTAGTAAGAGGTTTCAGTTTATTCTGCATGACATCATAGTCACTACTACAGTTTTTATATGTACAGAAAAAGTCTCCAGTTACAGTAGGTTTTTATCGTCCTCCAATTAAACTCTAAATGATTGTGTTAAAAGGGAAGTGTTTATAAGACATGTCAGCTGCTTCCTCCGAATTACCTGCTCTAAGGTGATCTGTTTGGTGATGGTATCATTCTCCAGCTTCTTAATCTTTTTCATCAGCTTATTGACCTGAAACTCCTGCTCCTGCTCCAGGTGCTGCTCCAACTCAGCTTTCTCGTGCTGGAGCTTCAGAGAGAGAGAGAGAGAGACAGACAGATAACCGGAGAGTCAGACATTTTACAATTACAAGCTTTTTAAACAATAAAATACAGACGTTGTGGTGACAAATTATTGACTCTCAGTTCCCACTCAAATACCCAGAATTCCCTGCTGTTTCAGATAGTGATACAAAACTTCTCTCACACAACTTTATATAAAAAAATAAAGGAGGTGTGTCAGCACTGTGATGTAGTGGGTACTGCATATTTTCCCTGTGTGTGGGTTTCCTCCCACAGCCCAAATACATGCAGTAGGCCAATTGGTGTTGCTAAATTGCCCTTACAGCTGACAAGAGTTTGGGAAGCTCGGGAAACACATCTGTGGGGCCAACCATTGCGAAGATATGAAGGTACAAGACATGAGCATGACAATGGAGATGTGGAGAGCATCAGGACATCAATTACTCATTCAACCTATAGTGGATGACTAATCCTCTTATTCCCCTAAACATCCCTAAAATTACCCATCAATCCCCTAAAGACCTACAACATGTCTTATCTGTTCATCTCCAGTGTAGTCTTGGAGTCACGCTCACATTTCTTATGTTTATTCAGATTTCAGTTGCAATTGAGTTTGTCCACCATGTTTGGGTATGTACATACTTTAGCAGTGGGGTGTACATGTGTATATTTTAAAATCAACTGCACTTGGGTGTGGTAATTTTTGCACCTGCATGAGTTTTCGGGACAGGTCGTTGGTAAGGAACTCCTCTTCTTTCTCATAGTTAACAGCCAGAGTCTCCTTCTCTTTCTGCAGAGCCTGGATCTTCTTAAACAATGTATTGGAGATGAACTCTTCCTCCTGCTCCGCCCTTGCTTGCTGCACAAAAAAATAAAATAAATAAAACACCACACAATCAAATTGTCTCTGGCTTACCCACTTCTGTTTAAAGGTTTCAGCAGTGTATGTAGCAGTACTACATATAATACTACTCTATTAGTAAAACAGACTAAATGTAGTATGTGACCTGTGTACTACTGGTACACGGATGACGTAGTACTACAAAGATTTTTCCAGGACACAGAAGAGATATCTTTGTGGTGTACCACATCCCTGCATGCACCGCCGCCTCTCACTGGCTCTGCCTAACAGACCAACACGTGATGATGTCATTGTACCCCAAACCAACTTGGGTTACAAGCTCCACCTCTACTCCAGACTCTAGAACATTGGATTTCAAATTAAATACAAAACTTAATTTCATCTGAAAAGAGGACTTTGGACCACTGGGCAACAGTCGAGTTATTCTCCTCAGCCCAGCTAAGTCACCCCTGACGTTGCCTGTGGTTCAGTGACTTAACACAAGCAATATGACGACTGTAGCCAAATTCCTAGGTTACAGTTCTCAATGCTCTTGATGCCTGGACCACAGCCTCTGCATATTTCTTCTGAAGTTCGCCCAGATTCTCTAATCAATTTTTACTCTACATGCCTCTCAAGGCTACCTGTTCCACACTATTCCTTTCCACTCGACTTTAGGTTAACATAACTCTGTGAACAACCAGCTTCTTATGCAATGAATTGTGTCAATGATTGAGTGAGCCATACAGAAAATATCTGAATGCTCAGAAAACCTTTGCAGGTGTTTAAGAGTTGATTATCTGATTGACACCATAATGATATAATAGTGGAAATTTTGCATCATGTTCTAATTATATATGGTGTTTTTTGTTAAATATAAGCCACAATAAACACCGAAGATTTAACTACTGCAGTTTGCGTGTATCCATAATGTTCAATATGAGGTTAGTTCACCTTTTGCAGCTAGAACAGCTTCAACTCTTCTAGGAAGCGGTCTTTATGGGAATTTTTGGCCCTTCTTTCAGAAGAGCATGTGAGGTCACACAAAAACCCGGCTCTCAGTCTCCGCTCTCATTCATACCAAATTTGTTTTATCAGGATAAGGTCAGGATTCTGTGCAGGCCAGTCAAATTCATCCACACCAGACTCTGTCATCCATGTCTTTATGGACCTTGCTTTGTAAACGGGTGAAGTCATGTTGAAAGAGGAAGGGGCCAGCTACTGTTCCCATAAAGTTGGGAGCATGCAATTGTCCGAAACATCTTGGTATGCTGACGCATTCATACACCTGTGGCCATGGAAGTAATTGGAACACCCGATTCCAATAATTTGGATGGGTGAGCAAATACTTTTGGAAAAAGTGTACTTTATATAATATACAAACTCAACTATTTGAGTTAAATTACTGAAATTAATTAAATTATTTCACAATATTCTAATTTATTGACCTTAACCTGTACCTGTGTGTGTGTAAGAATCTATTCCAGTATGAATTACAAACAATAAACCACATAACTGCATTACACTGGATAACTGACGCTCCTCTAATCCATAAACTATTTGACAGTTAAAAAACCCTAAATACATATTACATTCATTAAGTCAAATATTCATTATAATATAAATATGAATGTAACTATTAATTTTATAATTGATGTAGCCATTAAATTCAATATTAGTGTAAACAATGTACATTGTTTCCAGTTTATATTATGACGAACTCCAAAGCCAACAATCTGGGTTGCCAAATTGATTTATTTCATTGATATTGTAAACTGCGTTAAATCTCAAACAGCCAACATTACACCTATCACGAAATGGGGATTCAACAACTCAATCGCAAAATACAATCCGGCGTGTATTTGGCATAGTTACTAATACCCGCTAGCAGGAATGCTAACCCGGATCAACACATTTCAAGCACACGCTACATTAATAAAAATAAATGTATTTTAAAATAAAAATATTATTAATTGATTTGAGGTGACTCACGATAGTGACGCTGGCCCGACGCAGGTCTCGGTTCTCCTCCTGCAGACACTTACACTTTAGCCTCAGGGTCTCCAATTCGATCTTCAGCACTTTGTTCTCCTGCTGCAGAGACGTCAGTCGGTTCGTCAGCTCTTCAAGTCGGAACGCCGAGATAAACACACCCTGTTTTGCGTCCCTGCCTATAGCCGGAGCGGCGACAGTGGATATAGAAGAAGAGATCGGTGTGGCTGAGCTACTGCTGCTCCCCGCTCCGTCAGTATCGCTCTCACTCGCGCTGTCCGCCATCACTGAAGCTCCGGAGCCCCACTGAGGCGATCGATATGACTCATACAGAAAACCCCGCCTACTGAGTCCGGATTGGATCGTGTTTACACCTCGCCAGATAAGATTGGTTGGAGTTTTCCCGCCTCCTGTCTAGTCACACTTCCGGTTTCAGACATCATGGCCCATTTCAAAATAATGATGGGATTTCTGTAAACAAACTATAAAAAGATTATTAAACTATTATTATTTAAACTATTATTATTAACATTATTATTTAAACTTTTATTATTTAACCTATTATTATTAAAGCTATTATTAGTTAAACTATTATTATTAAAGCTATTATCATTGAATCTATTATTATAAAACTAAACATTTAGAGAACTCACTTATTTTTAATTTCTTTCGGCCTTTCCCTTTATCGGGGTAGTCACAGCGAGTCTTTTCCACCTCACTCTGCCCTCTACATCTTCTGCTTTCACACAAGCTACCTGCGTATCTACATTGATCACATCCATTTACTGTATCTCCTCTTTGGTCTTCCTCTCTGCCTCCTACCTGGCAGCTGCAGCTTTAACACCCTCCTACTAATTTATCCACTGTCCCTTCTCTGCACATGTCCAAACCATCTCAGTCTCAGCCCTCTCTAACTTTGTCTCCTAATTTTCAACCTGTGCCGTTCCTCTGATGTTATCAATCCTAATCCTCACCACCCTAGATACTCCCAAAGAGAACCTCAACATCTTAAGCTCTGCCATCTCCATCTCTGCTTCCTGTGTCTTAGTCAGTGCCACTGTGCCACTGTCTCCAAAAATCAACGTGGTTTAATTATTAAAACGATTTAAACAAACTTTTAAGCTTTAAATGTATTTCACTATTAACTATTTAACTGTTTATTTACTTATTTATTTACCTGTCTATCTGTCTGTTTTTCTACTTATCATGTCAAATAGACAGATTAACAATCAATAAATATTTATTTTATTGTAAGAAAATAAATGTATAGCTAAATAAAATCATTAACTCAGTGTGAAGGAAAATTTATTAATTTATTTATTCATTTACACAAACACGAAGACTTTGGTTAAAATAAGCTTAGTAAATATACTTATAGGTATAAAAAAATAGGTGTAATGATAGTGTATGACACACGATGTCAGTGTTGTACGGTTGTAATTTTATACATCTCAATTTATAAACATTAATTATATGGTGCAAACACACATTGTTTTTTGAAAAATTTTTTATTATTGTGCATGTAGCAAACACATATAAAATGTTTTATTAAGTCTGTTGCAGATGGGCACACATATTATTTTGCAAAATATTTTAATTTTTATTATTGTTATTATTTTTCACACACTATTTTCACCTATCTCCTTCTACATTTTAAGGAAAGCATAAAAAAATTACCAGGAATGTTTTAAAGAACTGTGCATGTTGACATTTAAGAGATATCTCTAACTGAAACAAACACTCTAGCCCGCACTCTACTGAGAAGCCGGATTTTAGAATAAATAAAAAAACATTCTAATCTCTGTGGCTATAGAAACTACATTTAAACTTTACATCGTAAAGTCTTCTATATGAGCATATAAATTATCTCATCTATTGACAAATTTAGCAAGCCACGAAGATTTGTTTAGAACAACCCCCTTTAAGTTTCCCATAGAACTCAATGTTAAATTTCAGAAAATCACTGAGCTTTAGTTTTTTTCAAATTTTCTAAACTGTCATAACTTTTAAAGTTTTTCAGTAATCTACAGCGTTCCCTCGCTACTTTGCGGTTTAATTATTGTGTTGCTGTTTTGCAGGATTTTAAAGAATATTATGTGGTAAACACATATTCCCATAAAATGGAAGAGCATAGAGTGACCTACAAGAGTGAAGGCAGGAGCACACAGGTAGACTACATTCTGAGTAAATGAGGTTGCTTAAAAAAGATTGTATAATGTAAGCCAGTGGCAAGGGATTGTGTAGCTATAAAACATCGGATGATGGTTTTCAGGATGACTCTGCTGCTTAGGAAGAGAAAGAGGGCAAATGTAGAGAAGAGGACCTATTGGTGGAGGTTGAGAAAGGAGGAATGCTGTGAGGAGTTCAGAAAGGAGTTAAAAACGGCTTTGGGTGGTAGTAAAGAGCTTCCAGCGAACTGGGTAGCAGCAGCAACAGTGATTAGACAGACAGGCAGAAAGGTACTGGGTGTGTCATCTGGACATCAGAGGAAGAGGTTAGCAAAGAAGAAATTGGACAGGGGAGGACTGAAGAGAGTAAGAAAAAGGGTGATGTGCAGAGTTGTAGCAATTACAGGGGCATAAAGTTAATGAGTCACACAGTGAAGATTTGGGAGCGTTCTGGAAGCTAGACTTATACAAGCAGTGACTATTTGTTAGCAGCAGTATGGTTTCATGCCAAGAAAGAGCACCACAGAGCACCATTTTTGCTTTGAAAATACTGATGGAGAAGTATAGAGAAGGTCAGAAAGAGCTACATTCTGTATCTGTGGATACGAAAGCTTATGATAGGGTGCCAAGGGAGGAACTGAGGTGGTGTATAAAAAAAGTCCGGAGTGGATGAAAAGTATGTTAGATTGGTGCAGGACATGTATGAGAATAGCATGACAGTAGTGCAAGTAGGAGTGAAAGGTGGGTAAAGGTGGGTCTGCATCAAGGATCAGCTTTGAGCCCCTTCTTGTTTGCTCTGGTGATGGACAAACTAGCACATGAGGTCAGACAGGAATCATTGTGGACTATGATGTTTTCAGATCACATTATGATCTATAGTGAGAGCAGGGACCAGCTAGAAGAGAACTTGGAGAGGTGGAGATATGCTCTGGAAAGGAAGGGAATGAAAGTCAACACTTGTAAGACAGAATACAGATGTGTGAATTAGACAGAAAAGGGTATAACTGTCAGGTTACAGGGAGAAGTGGTCACAAAGGTGAAAGAGTTCAGGTGCCTGAGATCAACTGTCCTAGGAAATGGGGAGTGTGAAAAAGAGGTGAAGAGTACAGGCAGAATGGAGTGGATGGAGAAATGTGCCAGGAGTGATGTGTAACAAAAGGGTCACCTCAAAAATAAAGGAAATTCAAGACCTGCCTTGTTGCTTGGTTTGGATACAATGGCACTGACTAAGTGAAAGGAAGCCAAGCTTAAGATGTTGAGGTTCTTGTTAGGAGTGACAGGTTTAGGAATAATAGGGACAGTACAGGTTGGAAAATTGGGAGACAAAATTACAGAGGGCAGACTCTGTAATTCTAACATTTGTGGCAATGCTAACAAATCAGTACAGGGAGGAGAGGAGAAAACTGATTGGGTTTATGAATTTGTGAATAAGGTAGCAATAGATGCATGAAAAGGTCACATTGGTTTGAGATACTGATATAATTCAAAATGGATTTAACATTACTGCCACATGGGCTTTAAGACTGCTCTTAAATCCAATTAATTGTTTCAAGTTTTACAGTCTGGCTTCAGAAAGTATCACAGTACAGAAACTACATTAGACAGTGTAGTTAATTATCTGATCATTGCTGCTGATCCTCCACAAACGGGAAACACGCCAAAAAGAGCCCTACTACCCCCACAAACAGGGGACAGGGCTCAAAACACAAACACACACCCAAGGCACATCTGTCTCTAGGCGAACGCTCCGCACCCGTAAAGACAAACACATAACACACACAGTGCGTAACCTGCAACAGGCGCACCCACACACACGAGCACACAGAAACACAGATAGGAGACAACAGAGAGAAAGGGTACTCCAAGAAAAGATAGCAGAAATTGCTTCCCACACTACCTGTCCCTGACACACATACCTCTGCCTAAGCCTACCTCCAGGAATCGCTATTCAGTTTCAGAGTACTGTATTTTTCAGTCAGTATGATAAGGATTATTTTCCCCTCTCTCTCTCTCTTTCTCAAAAACACACCAAGAGCTAATAGTAATTGTTAATGCTAATTGCTAATGCTAACATTTGTTACAATGCTAATTACTAATGGTAATTTCTGTTAGATAATACTAATTGCTAATGTTGATGTTAATGCTAGGTGCTAATACTAATTAATAATGCTAA
>JAOUQV010074161.1:0-17044 GCA_028565295.1 Aspidoras spilotus
AGCAAGTCTTTGTGATGTATCAAGAGCCACTTTGGGGTGTTTTTTAGGAGCAAGTCAGGAAACGTTTTCCTCCACCAGCATCACAAAGTGACCTGGCCACTATCCTGCAAGGAAGGTGGCTTAAAATCCCTCTGGCCACTGTGTAAGACTTGTATGTGTCGTTGCCAAGACAAATTGACGCTGTATAGGCCGCAAAAAGAGGCCCTACACCATACTAATAAATGATTGTGGTCTAAAACCAGGTGTTTCAGTGTTATTGTCTAACCCCTGTAGGTTCATGCACATCATTAGTCAAGGCTATTTGTGAACATGTAGCTGATGTTGAGGAAGTCAGATTTCCATGTTAACGCATTACCTTTCAATACATGCATTGTACTTATATACGAAGTGCCTGTGCGTGTGTGCGTTTGTGTGTGATTTAGTGAGAGAGATAAAGAAAAATTGAGTATACTCTGCCCTTCAACCTCCTCCTCTTTAACCTGATCTCGTCTTTGTTTCCTCCTTCTTCCAGTCCTCTGCAGACTTAGGAAGTTTACAATAAAATTTGCCATTTGTTCTACCAGCCTACACATATCTCTCTTGTAGTTACCTCAGTGACTGTCTGAATTCTGCTGCCCTTCGCCCATCATAACGAGATATATTGCAGTCTTGTTTTTCATTTCCATGACTATAGTTTTAACAATGGACATTGTCCCAAAGCAGCAGTACAGAAACGTTTTATCCTAGATGAGTAAGTGTGGCAAGGAAAAACTCTCTGAGGAAGTAAGGAAGAAACCTCAAGAGGAACCCCTCCCCAGAAAAGACCCCACATGCACAATTCTGCAACAGTTTCATGAGGATATTCTTGTAGGTTTCCTGTCCGAAAGGATTGTGTTTACTGATATTGTCTTAAAGCACTTTGTCCTAAAGTCGCTCTAGACAAAAGCAGACTCATAAGGGAGCCCATCCTCATTTGGGTGATACAATACAATATGTATACATAATTAACAATAATATATAACATTTAAAATAATAATGAAAGTGAATAGGCAGTCGGAAGGAATCTGGCAAGTGCAGGGTGGCTGATATCTCCTGGTGCCTCCGTCGTAAAAGGTGTAGCTCATCCGAAAGAGAGAGGATAGAAAAGAAAAAAGGGGGAAAAAGAGAAAGGGTAAGAAAATAAAGAGAGTTTAATATGATCAACTATGTAATGATCAATCCAAACACAAGATGTGCAGAGAGCAAAAAGAAACTCCGGCAGACTGGGGCTATATTCCTTATAAATACGCAAGCACAAAAGTTTATATCACATATACAAATGCATTAGGAAAGTCCTGTTGTTCTATTTGTTTGTTTGTTTGTTTGACTTGAATTACATCTGTTAATTATGCAGTCTTTTTGTCTAGCTACAGTTATTGCAAAGCAAGAGGACATTTATCAACAATATAACTGTCTAAATTGTCATTTCAAGGTTAAGTACCTTCTCTATTTCCCTCTCAGTAGGAGTCATTTGTTAAGTTTAAATAATGCTGTAAATGCCCCCTCAATAAATGTACAAAGCTTTGCATGCGACTTCAGAAATCCATATTATTTCATGGCTTTGAGGTTGTTATATTGTTCGATTATTTTTCTTTAGATGAGGACTTTTTGTAAAGTCTCATTACCATTTTACCCATAGGCTTTACACTGCATCAAACAAACATATTTCTTCCTCTAAATGTTAAATATTATTGCATAGACATAATGGCTTCCAGCTCTAAGCAGTTTTTCATGAAAAGGAAAGGGATTCTTATACAGACAATTCATCAATTAACATACAGTAACTGAAACCTCAAAGAGTCCTTGAGAAATACCTTTAACCCTCGCTGGTAGAGGGGACATTGTAGTGGAGCTGTCCGATTTTATGTGTTTCATTAACTCCTTTTCAGTACTGGCTATCTTGTAGACTTGCTCAGTGTTCATCATCTTCGTATTTTATTAGAATAATGTAGACTTTCACTATTTCACTATCCCTAAACTAGCATCAAAATGCGCATCATGCCAATCAATTTCTATAGTTGTTGTTCTCTACATTTTTGGTCCTAGAGTTGTTAGACAACACCAAGGGGAAAATACAAACAACTACCATAGTAAGCGTCACATCTCAGCTCTGCACACACTGCAAAGAACTAACTGACTGAGTCTCACGCAGGCACAGTTAGAGGAATTGCAGAACACACTCTGGGAAATGGAGGTTTGGAATGGGCTTCTGCTTACTGGAATCAGGCAGGTGAGACTGCATGTTTATATTCAGAGTTTATACTGAACTTTAAACATGCTTTTGATCACCCTGCTGATGTCTACTATCCTTGTCCCATGGTTCCTGGAGAGTAATGGATTATGCCTTAGAATTCCTGATTATCGCGACTACTGGTGGATAGAAGGAGCCACCGTTGAAGGCGACATTCCAGAGAAGGGTCCAACCCGAGATTGTATGAACTAGCTTGTCGGGATGACATCATGACACTAGATTCCTTTATCACCACAGCCCTTATGATCTGCTCTGCCAGATACCAGTGCCTACAGAACACCCCACACACTATCAGACCCTGATCTGGAACCCTTGATGTTGGGACCATCCTGGCTGTCCACCAAGGGGAGAGACTGATGCAAGCAACTGAGGCTCTGCTTATATTGTGGGAACCTAGCCATGGTGTAGCCGAGTGTCCCAGCCTTCCCCAACAGAATGCTACAATAGCTAATACGGTGAGCAGTGACCAGTTTAGTATTGTACCTGACTTAATAATTAAAGTACAGAAATGGTAATTATGGTAATCAGGTGTTTTTTTTTATCCTGACCCTGATGCTGTGGGGAGCTTTATGGACTTCTCATACTGATTATGGAGCTCAGTATAAGGGCCATAGATGGGGTCTCATTTGAGGCGGTAGTGTCACTCATCGCACCTCTCAGTTGAGGATGACTGTGGGAATACTTTATGTCGAGGCTATATCGTTCCTTATTACTGATTCCCCACAGTACTCCTTTGTGCTGGGCCTACTGTGGATGAGTCACTATGACCCACTGATATCCTGGCAACAATGAGAGATTCAGGCATAGTCAAAGCAATGTTTCAAACAATGTCTTCCTAACCATACAATTACGCTTAGATCTACTACAATTGAAACGCCACCAGTCCAAGTTTCCTGTTTTGTTCCTTAGTGTTTTTCTGATTTAATGGAGGTGTTCAGTAAAAAGAAGGCCAAAGGACTCCCCCCTCATAGGGAGTTCAATTGCAAGATCAAACTTCCAGGTTGTGTTCCTCCATGCGATTAAGGTCTACATGCTGTCATTAAAGGGGGGTAAAGGGGGAGCTATGTAGGCGTACATCAGAGAAGCCCTGGCAGCTGATTATATCCCTCACTCCACAGCCCTGGCTTCGGCTGGGTTCTTCTTTGCAAAGAAGAAAGAATGTGGGCTAAGGTTATGCATTGACTACTGGGGCTTAAAGGTCTCTGTCCCTTACCCATACCAACTGCCACTTGTCCCTTAGCCTTGGAACAACTTAGGGAGGCTAGAATCTATACCACACTGGACCTCCAAAGTGCTTACAACCTGGCGCAAATGAGAGAGGGTGATGAATGGAAGATGGCCTTTAGCACCACCTCTGGTCAGTACAAGTACTGTGATATGGCTTGGCACCGGCAGTTTCTGAAGTATAAGATTCCGAAGGGAATCGCCATGGACCAGAACAAGGTGGAGGCCATTGGCCACAACCCAAGACCATAAGGGACCTATGAGGCTTTCTAGGTTTTGCCAAAAATACAATTTTGCCAATTTTATAGATGCTTTATCAGGAATTTTAGTGCCATTGCATCCCTGTTAACCAACCAATTAAAAGGGTACCCAAAGTGTCTGAAGCCACAGGAGCATTCAACTTTTTAAAGAGTACATTTACTAGGGCCCCCATTCTCAAGTTTAGTTGTTCCTTGCCTTTATTAGCTTTTCTTGCACCAGTGTTGAGTCAATTACTTGCGTATCCTCTGAGCGATGCTGTCGGCCATTTTGTGTTGTAGTTAATCCTGTGCTTTTGTTTACTTCCCAACACTGCTATTGCTTTTGGAATTTTTTTTTTGTGTAAAAAAAAATCTGTCTCCATCTGTGTGCGAGGGCCATTTTACAGTAAGTTCTATCAACACTAGTTATTAAATGCTTCAAATAACTGCTGATCACTTTAAGCCACACCAATTTGACAGGCTTAAAAAAATTTACAAATGTGATATGTGACTAATGTACAGAAGCTCATACAGGAATTCCTGGACATTCCAGATGCTACTAAAGCAATTCTATGCAGACATCTGTGGAAATGCTTGCTCATGACGGCACACGTCCATGTTTAATTAAGAGAACCAAACTGCAAAAAGATTTTAGCCATGCACCACTGCCTGGGTAAACTGATCTTTTTTCAGAAGAGGACTGGGTGAAATTTTCACAAGTGATGCCTGTAACACAACAGGGGTGTGGCATAAGGCTTAGATGCTTCCATTATTAAATTGGCATAGTAATACAATTGGCCTATTTAAAAATACATGATTTTCACATTCATGATACTAATTTAGCATATGGACTGTAACACTGTAATTATTAAAGTATTTTCAGCTGCTGATTTACTACACTTCAGTGCTGTGAATCCAGAGTCTGTGCGGAGAACATTGTGCACCAAGGACAAAACACCAGTCATCTCGGTGCAGCAGTGGCTTAATGGTCAGAGAATTGGGTTTGAGACCAAAGGTGGGCAATTTGATCCCAGATCTGGAAAGAAACTCAGCCTGAGCACATAACATCTAACCCTAATCTCCTAACCGATCACCCACTTACTCTCTATATGGGGCTTCCCACTGCTACGGTAAGCTGACTGTTAAAACCAAATGGGTTAAATGCAGAGAAGAATTCCCTACAGGAATTCATTACAAATGATCCATTACTATTATCATAGATGGACTGGTGTTAATAAACTTTGTGAGCTATACATTTCTTGCATATTCAAGTGTTAATTTTAGTACTCTTACAGACAATTATGAATATTTGGATGCATTTAAAAAATGATGCATGGTGTAAGACTAGCATATTAAAATATTCCTGCACACCCTCTGGATAAAATGCAATGAAATTTCACTTATTTAAGAATGTCATGATGCAGGATGATTATAAAAAAAAAAAAGTTCAAGCATTTTTACATTACAATATCATGAGCGTTCTGATCTTAGTGTACATTACTTGGACTACTACTAACGGGTACAACATGAGGAGCAGCCAACTTTCAGACTCGCATCTTTTCTTCCATGTTTATTGTTTAATTAACGTCATCTTTGAAATTGACAGCCATATTGATGACAGGAACAAGTTTATATTCATGCACAAGTTGTTACTATCATGACAGTATCCACATTAATGGGACCACAGGAATATGAGTTTTAAAAACTGATTAAAAATGTATCTGGACGTTTCATATTTATGCAATTTTAATGACAACTGTGAAACTGTCAAGACCATATACGTGATGGTTTGGTAAAAATCATCAAGTTCACACTTAATTATGAGTTTTAATTATAATTCATTTAAAATCTAAGCAGTAAATCACTGGGGAAAATATACACACATATATATATATATATATATATATATATATATGACATACTTTACTGTAAAGAAGTGCAATGTAATGACAGCAAAGTTACCCTAGGTGTTATCATCGTCATTGACTGGGAGTAAAATCTTTCCGCCGACCCCCCCCAGGTTGCATGGGGCTCGTGTCTTTGTGTGTGCGCGCCTGAATCTTATTTCCAATCCTTATTGCCGTGCCTATTTTAATGGGATTGGAGATGGGATTCGGGCATGCATTCATTATATAATGTGTGTCAAATGTGTGTGCATGTTGGATTGCTGCTGCAGTGTCTTAGTGTATGGTTTTAATTTTTTTTTTCTTTTGTCCTTACACCTGCTGGATTGTCTCCAGTGACGAGTTGGAGGGGGCAGGCAGCACCTAATCCTCCTTCTTGGGCTCCCCATAACACTATGGCAAGAAGATCCCCCTATCTGGACTCTCTACACGGCGGGTCCATGGTTCTACACAGCTCCCTGTGGGTTGTCACTTTGTCGCCTCCAGAATTGCGACCTAAAGGGGGAGGCTCCATTACGGTACTCCCGTTATTTTACAGTAGCATGGTGACAGGGAGTAAAATCTCTCCCACAGGTTGCATGTGGCTCGTATCTTGTGTGTGTGCGCGCACACTGCGTGTCTTCGGGGGAGGGCATGACCGCTCCAGAGGGATGGGCCCACACCTGAATCCTATTTCCAATCTTTATTGGTGTGCCTATTTAATTGGATTGGAGATGGGTTTCGGGCGCGCAGTCATTATAGAATGTGTCAAATGTGTGTGCATGTTAGTTTGTTGCTGCAGTGTCTTAGCATGTCGTGTTTTATTCAATTAATAATTTTCTTTTTTGTCTAAAGGACATTTAAACGTTGGAAGCAGCATCTACTGTTCAGTGTGAGGTTGTTTTTTTTTTGTACAATGTCTTGTGTTTTTGTGTTTAAAATAAAATCTCCTTGCACTTATATCCATCTTAATGTTTTTTTTTTTTTCCCGTGACTGCATTGCCATGTAACAATTGGATTCGTGTTTTTTTATCTGTACCAGAATCTAAGGGGAATTTAAGATGAGGGTGCATTTAGCAATGTTAGGAGTTCTACCGATTTCTGCTACTAGATTCTGAGCCTAAAATAGCCACAAATCAGACTCGCAAAATGGCCTCCACAGTCCTGACTGACAAGATTTCTGGTGAGGTCACTGAGCATGCTCATTGCGCACAACTGCTATTTGGTGCTATTTAGGTTTTCTTTTATTATACTGCTCTTTCCATTCTATAAATTTTTTTTGCAAGTTGTAATTGCCTAATCTTCCGTGTGAGCTGAGTTTTTTACAAATAAAAGGAGACAACTGGGTATTGATTTTATTTTGGCTTATAACTGTATTAAGTTATATACTAGTATAGTCTTTTTCTGTTGAATCGGTAGAAATCATTTACACTTTATATTTGTATGTTATTTATGATTAGTATTATCTGTTTCAAGTACAGTTACTGAGTGAAAGCAGCATCCCAGAAATTCACATTCAATATCTATATCAGTGGCTACACACGTTATTCAAGTAAAATATTAAAGTTAGCTTAAGGACCCAGTCATTGATTGATGAAAAAATATTTTTCAGAATAATCCAGACAGTTATTTTGAAAATTTAAATAATTCTGATACACATAGTGAAATATTAGATATCGAGCGTACATTTAAAATATTTTGTGTGATCCTTACTCTAACAATAACACATTTTGCCACTCTAGTAGATATCAAGAAACAGTTTATTTCTACATAGATCCATATCAGCAAGAATTGTGTTTATAAATCTCTTTCATAATCCATACAACACTGCCACCTTGAGAATGAGAACATATCACATGTTTAGTTCAAAAAGAAAGTGCGCAAGTCGAGTGGTTAGTTCAAAAAGAAAGTGCGCAAGTCGATTGGTTGTTAAAACCGGACCCTATTATACATATTACACACCCTCAGGAGGCAAAAGCTTTGTGCCGAGTTCAGAGGTTAGTCTGCATTGAGAAAAAGGTCAGCAGAGAGAAGTGCAGTAACGAAGGAACAGAGTCAACAGAGTCGAGTCTGTTAGTTTAGTCCGAGTTGGAAGAAGCTTAGAGACAAAGAAACTAAGAACCAACTGACCTTCTGGCTGACCTTTTTGCTGTCACATTTGTAAACCTTTAATCGCCTTAACTGTAGCCAAGTTGCATGCTGGTGGCGCATTAGCATAGTCTATAGATCTCCAGTAGTAAGATTAAGTTGTCCGGCTAGCAAATTTATGCAGTATTATCTAGTTCCGTCCAACTAAAATTGGTACTATGAGAAACTGACGATCCAACCTGACGAAGACCTTTCCCTCTTTGTCAGGTCAAACTGTGAGTAATACACAGCCATGCACAGCCGTATAACTTCCACGCCCCGAATAATTGCAATTAATCTCAAAATTATGCCCTGAGTTGGAGAACTCCATCGGGCAACAATCGTAGCGCTTTCTGGAACCAACAAGCTCAACGAAGTGAGTCAACAACCTTATAACAACGCTGGGGAGAACTCCCAGCCAACGCATTTGAACATCTCAGAACCGGGTCTTTAAGCTTGTAAACAATAGGTGAGCCATCACACATAAGTGGGATTTAGTCCATCTTCTGTTGGTGTCTCAGCTTCTTATATAATTTAATAATTTTCCTCTTTTATTTTCTAAATGACCACATTAGTGTAAGAGGACGAGTTACATCTTCATTTTTCTTCTGTACCAAACATTAAATATATAACAGCTTTAAAAACCCACACGCACGCATACAGACACACACACGCATGTGCACAAACACACACACCTTCTTACCTGAATCTGCTTTGTATCCAATAACCTTGGACAGTGCATTATCCCATTCTATTCGATATCGTCAATAAAATCACTCTTTCCCTTATTACACCGATGTCCGGTACAATTGTTTCACTGATTTAGACTAACTACTTTATGATAATGCGACTCAATTTCCAGTACTTGCAAACCGGCAATTAAATAATCCAAATCGTAGGTAGTGCCTCCTTTTAATGTATTCATATATGCAATTGAATATTAATGTTTTATAAGGTTTCCCACTACACTTGTTAAAAAAAAAACATCTATTCCTGCTTTTATTATGTTCAGCCAGCCCTGCAACATCTTTTGAAAAACAAGCTGTCACAAGGCATGTTAGCTCTAGAAATTGGGTGAAAAATCTAAATAATGATGTGATTTAAAACTCCAGTTAGTCAACTAACGTGTGAAAAATGTATTGACATGTTGTGAAACAATGTTCCACAAAAAAGACTTTCCAATATGTGGTTGTAATTTTTTATATACTGATCAATTTCATATAACGGCACAATATATTCTTCACCAATATTTAGGTTATTAAATATTTGTAAGCATCATTTGTGACTTTATTATTACATATATATATTTGCAGATATTTGTATGTATGCATTGTACATTTCCTTTATCCTACCTGTATTCTCTTTGTTGGTTTGATGTGTAGTCAGTAGTCTCCTACTTTTTGCCCTAGTTTCAGTGTAATCCAGCGTTCCCTGCTGAGACAACATGTTCTTTAACAAGCAATCCGCCAGAGAATACAGGGCATTATTTCTGATCTATCATACTGTTCATGCATTAAAACTAATTTTGGGAACACCTCAGTCAAAAAAGTATTATATAAATAGGGACCATATATCATGCATATTTCCTTTATGACAGATGTCCTCAGAAAAAAAGTCATAACTTGTTGCTGAAAACTTCTCTTATAATAGAACAATTAGCAAATACATTAGCACAGGGGTAGGCAATCCTGTTCCTGGAGTGCCGAGTCTTGCACAGTTCTAACAAACCTGGAAATTAACAGATGAGTTGAATTAGGTGTGCTTGAGCACAGAAAACATACAACTGTGCAGGACTCTGGCATGCCAGGACCAGGATTGCCTACCTCTGCATTAGCATCTTTAAACAAAATCAAGCCATTATGCAAATGTAATAATTGTTTCATCCTACAAAATTATGAAAACCTTTAATAATTTCTTTACAGAAAGATTCACCATATTTCATAACAGGTATATGTGTGCTTTATCAGCTTGCTTTATCAGTTAATCAGAAATTTAAGGACTCGGAGTGTTCGTTGTTACTACATAAATAATATATCAGTAGGTAAACAGACTTCAGTAAGTACATTGGTTATTTATATAGCCATAATAATCATCAATGGTTAGAAAATGATTATCAAACCATTTACTGTAAAACAGTCTATCTATTTGACCTTGGGCTTCTAAAATGCATTCTACAGGGCTGGTAATAACTGCTCCGCTCCACTGATTACTGTAAATTACCAGAAAAGTACAAATTGTCATTGGTCAGTAGGTCAAAATTGTACTGAAGTGTGAACACAACTGTTACATTTGGAACAAATGCAGTTAAGTGGTGTCTGTATTGGCTTCTTTTTTATTTTTTCCTTTAGTAAAAACCCTGTCTAGGTCCTGGTGCCTCTCACTGTATTAACCTTACTGACACTCAGGCTGAAACCTTAATTCAAACTCCCCATATCAGAAATGTAGACCAGATTAGTTCCCACAGTCATCTCTGAAAGCAGTAGAGCAAATCATTTCTAAGAAAGGGAGCATAGACCTCTAGAGCAGCAATCAGATAAACTCTCAGAATCTGTTGAGCCGGAGTCTATTATTAATTTGCCATTTAAAATCAGACAGAATCTGAGATTTGTGTAAATAAGGTTTGTGCACATTGTGATTTTAATTGGGTTTTATCATCAAAGTACATATGTGTAAGGTTGGTGCACTGCATATTACAGATGTATTCAAGCATTTCACTGTCAATTTTTTTCAGGAGAGATGGATGGATGGATGGATAGGTGGATGGATGGGCTCACCAGCTGGTGTATATAAGTATGCAAAGACAGTTCTACGATAGTATTAAAGTGTTAAATAATGTGTGTTTTTACAAAACTGAGATGATTGCTTAATTGTAATTCAGAAAGAAATTGTAGCCTAATAACTAGAGAGCGTATTCAAGGTTGAATAGCCCTTTGTGCTTTTACAGCCCCATTCTGAGGGTCAGTGATAAAGTTAATTAGTAGCTATGACTCGATTTATTATTTTCAACATAATAGTATTAGCAGACTTATTTTGTGCTGTGTATTTGCACTAATTTTTAATATTAAAGTCAATAAGCTGCTAAAAGCCTGTCTGTATTACTAGGATATATATGTTATGGCTATATTTGTTGATGCTGTATACATCAAAGAAAAAAAACTGCGATTAACCAAACACAAGAATCAAGGCTTTGTAACAGTGGACATTCTGATAAGTTGCACAGTATCCTCGGTCAGGGAGGGTCTTAATTCCTGTAGTAGAGCAGACAGACAGGAAACAGATGATGGTAATTACTGATTGCACTAGTAGATGAACTAAGAGGTGACTGATGGTGTGGAAAATGTGTGTGAAACCCTGAGCACACCACATTGTTTTAGCAGTGCCCTGTTTAATCAGGAATGTGATGAGGAATTCTGATACTACATATCATGTGACAATAATTGTAGTAGCTTTTTGCATTTGTCATTTTCATACATTAATAAAAAAATATGCTTTATGATGCATTAAATCCAGGAAGCATCGCTGAGCTGCAGATAGTAAAGTCTTAACTGTTGACCTTGAAATGTATACATAAATAAATTTGGGCAGAACACAGTAAGGGAGAAAATATATGACCATGCTAGTGCTCGCTGTGGGTATAAATTTAGCACAATGACTACAGTGACATATCAATTATTCAGTCCATTGGACAGGACCATAGTGTGTAAAGAATGAAGAGGTATATAAAATGATTGTTAGAATCTCCTCATGGAGCACACTCGAAAACACTAGAGGTTACAGGAAGTAAATGCAGAGATTTTACTTAAAATGGAAGCAGAGAAAAAGGAAACAAATCATATCAGAAAAACTCCATAAGCAATAAATGTAAAGTCAGAATTACACATCCGTGCAACATACACTTATCTCTGTACTTACTGTGTATATAATGTCGTGTGTCAAACTAAAAACCATACTTCAAATATTCTCTATAAGGAGTATGCTAACCAGCTTCAGCTGTCCCATCATTCATGTGATCATGCCGGGATTACGGAAGATTGAAGAGTGACTGGGTAAGTAATGTTTGCAGCGCAGCATGCCCTGAGTAACCAGATTTCACAGACTCCTCACAGAGCTCCCCCTTAAATAGCTCACTCGGGGAATTTTTCCCTAAATCACCAAGCCCTTTTTTTGGCATCAGTTTGTGAGAATGGGGGGTCCTTAGAATTGAGTTCGGGGACATTGAGGCCCTCGGGACAGAGATCGGGGACATGAGGTTCTCTAGATGGAGCCCAGGAGCAGACTCTAGGGCAGAGGCAGCAAGAGGGGTCAGTACCTAAGCGGTATCTAAGGGTGAAGCTTGAAGCCGTGTGGAGGTGGCACCCAGAGCAGCTTCTTGCTTTGAGGCGGCAGTACCACTGCCCCACCGTTCCACCACGCAGGAGGCTGCAGGTAGTAAATGCAGAGATTTTATTTGAAATGGAAGCGGAAAAAAACTAAATATAAACTCTTATCAAAAAACAGAGAAAGCACAAATAGTCCGAAATACATGTGCGTGTAACATACTCTTTTTATATTTTTTATATATTTAATGCTGAGTGCCGAACATAAACCCAAACTCAGTTTAAAGATCCTAAATAATCCAGATTACCAGATTATCATTTTGTTCACGTGACGGGGTGCAGCTAGATTTTGCTGACACCTCAAAAGCCTTAAAAGATGCATCTATGTATATTAAATCTAACTATACAGTAGATAAACAGGATACAGTATGAGCAGGATTAATCATACATAAACAATATAACTTAAGCAATACATACATTTATATAATTAGATAATAGAATAATAGACTTAGTAATTTACAAAAAAAGTTGGGACAAAGTACAAATGGTAAATAAAAAAGGAAAGTCCATATTTTTTTGTGAATAGAACATAGATGAAATATCAAATGTTTTAACTGAGAAAATGTTTAATTTGAAGAGATAATTTAGGTTATTTAAAATTTCTTGACAACACATATAAAAAAAGTTGGGACAAGGCAATGTTTACCACTGTGAGACATCCCCTTTTCTCTTTACAAGTCTATAAATGTCTGGGGACTAAGAAGACAAGTTGCTCAAGTTGAGGGATAGGAATGTTAACCCATTCTTGCCTAATGAAGGATTCTAGTTGCTTAACTGTCTTAGGTCTTTTTATGCGTCATATGTGTAAGCTTCCCATGCCACACGCACTACTGCAACCCCCTACTATAAGAGATGCAGGCTTCTGAACTAAGCACTGATAACAACTTGGGTTGTCCTTCTCCTTTTTATTCCAAATAACACAAATTTGTACAGTTTTCTACTTTGCCACAGTTCATTTTAAATAAGTCTTGTCCCAGGCAAGAAGTCTGCGCTTCTGGATTTTGTTATATACTGCTTCTTTTTTAAACTATAGAGTTTTAGCTGGCAACAGGGGAGTTCATGGGGAATTGTGTTCACAGATAATGTTCTCTGGAAATATTCCTGAGGCCATTTTGTGATTTCCAATACAGAAGCATGCCTGTATGAGATTCAGTGCCTTCTAAGGGCAAAGATCACGGGCACCCAGTATGATTTTCCAGCCTTGACCCTTACGCACAGATTCCTCCAGATTCTCTGAATATTTTGATAATATTATGCACTGTAGATTATGCACTAATTCAGCACCGAATTAGGGGATTGGTCATCTTTACTTCTGACATTCCAAGATGCTCTTTTTATACCCAGCCATGTTTTCCGGCCTCTTATTGCCCCATCTCAACTTTTTTGAGATTTTTGAAATAAAATTTCAAAATGTCTCACTTTTGACATTTGATATGTTGTCTATGTTCTATTGTAAATACAATATCAGTATTTGAGATTTGTAAATTATTGAATTCAATTTTTATTTACAGTTTGTAATTTGTTCTAACTTTTTTGGAAACGTGTTTGTATAAAAAGGTAAATCACATACACAGATTCTTCTCAGTATACTATTTTACAGAAAAAAAGAAACAATTATTTTGTGTATGAAAGTTAACCGGATTTTATACAGCAAATAAAGTAATGCTTCATGAGTGTTGTTCAGCACAATATGATAATTTTTGTGTTTTATTTTGATTATTTTTGCATTTTTTTATTATCGCTATAAATAAATTATTAGTTGAAATTACAAGGATGTACAGCAATGTAATGCTGAAGTTACTTGCTCTAAACAACTCCTCTGGGATTTGTATGGTTATGCTTACTAGCTATGTTAACAGGCTATGCTAATTGGCTTTGCTAAGGTGACACTAAGATCGGATAAATATGTGTGTTTTCCCATTTTGTACCAAGGTCTCTGTGATCAGAATCAGAATGATTTATTTGGCCAAGTATGTTTAGCACAACTATTAAGATAAATATAATTTAAAGAGTATACAACATTTTTATAGAATATACAATATTGTGATATCCTTTGGGTCAACCTCAATCTGGAGGTTAAGTAAGTTTGAAAGAACCACCACCTCACTGCTTAAGCTTTCTTTTTTGTAAATAAACAATTGTCCTGATGAAAAATGTCATGCTACAATTGGGTAAACTAAATATACTTTGTCCAGATGACATATCATTTGAACTGCTATGGTTTGGAGGATAGATTACGCTGAACAAGCTCCATAAGCCCTGTATGGAAGTGTGGCTAACTCGAATCTGGCCATAAGAATGGACACATATTTTACTGCAATGACTAAAGGTGATAGTATGAAGCAACTACAAGACCTATAGGATTAAACTGGTCTCACATGCCAGAATCAAACTGGTCTCCCATTGTGAGTGATCCTAAATCTTGAAGGAGCGCTTGCCCAAGAAGTTGAGGTATATAGGATCAGTGTAACCGCTCACATGTCTTTTGTCCAACATCATAGGAGAACAAGTGATACAGAGTTCTGCAAGGATTTATGAAATGATTATTATTTTTATTGTTATTATTATTATTGGCCATGTTGCAAGAAGACATACAGGAGCTTCTAGGTCATAAGAAATAGGCTAATGAATATAATGTGCTGATCAATTCTGATAATGACACACTGAAGACATATTGGAGATCACAGTGGAAGGCAAAATTTTGGAGTAAGTAGGCAATTTCATATATTTAGGATGTAAAGATACAAATGCTGTGGACTGTGAAAGTAAACCGATGTCAAGAATGGCGAGGGATAGTGTAGTAATATCAGGCAACTCTGGGAAAAATGGGAGAAACAACTCTAGACAGAACTCCAATCCATCATAGGGCACACACACAATCACACACGCATTCACACACTAACAGGCAATTTAGAGACTCCAATTAACCTATCATGCTTGTCTTTGGAATGCAAACCAGCCACTGGAGAGCACAAGTGAGTGTATTTCTAGTGCCGGTCCCATGCCCGGGTAAATGGTAAAGGTTGCGTCAGGAAGGGCATTCGGCGTAAAACGTTTGCCAAAACTAAAATGCAGGTCAATAAATGTTTATCCATTCCGGATGGGTCGTGGCCTGGGTTAACAATGACCGCCACCATTACTGGTAGCAAACAGGGTACTGGCAAAAACTGGGCTAATGTTTGCCAAAGACGACAATGAGGGTAGCGTGTGAGGAGATGGAGAGAGAGCAAGAGAGTCAAGAGGGTAGGACTGAAGGTAGCAACCCTTAATGTAGGGCCGATGACAGGGAAAGGTAGTGAACTGGCTGACATGATGGAGAGAACAAAGGTGGATATTTTGTGTGTGCAGGAGACAAAGTAGAAATGTAGCAAGGCTCGAAGCATTGGTGCAGGTTTTGAACTGTTTTATTATGGTGTGTATAAGAAGAGAAATTGAATTGGGGTGGTCCTAATAGACTATGCAAAGTGTGTAATGGTGAATGTTGTCAGTGGCTATGCACCACAAGTTGGCTGTGAGTTGGGGGGGGAGAAAGATAGTTTCTGGGGGTAGCTAGATGAAGTGGTAGAGAGAATTCCCAGAGAGGAGAGAGGAGAATAGTGATTGCTGCAGATTTTAATTGGCATGTTGGTGAAGGCAACAAAGTAGATGAGGAGGTTATGGGCAAGTTTGGTTTTAAGGATAGGAACCTAGAAGGACAGATGGTGGTGGATTTTGCAAAAATGGAAATGGCTGTGGTAAATAAACATTTCCAAAAGAAGGAAGAGCACAGGGTGATCTACAAGAGTGTGTTTTTTGTCTTTTAAGAGAGATAAACAGCATAAAGGAAGATGTGTTGGAGAAACTAAGCGACCTCTGCCTGCTATGGAGTCAAAGCCCTGAAGCCATGTAATTTCCTGATGCCGGGGACAGGGGGAAGAGACGCCGAAAGTGGAGTGAGCAAAAACAAAAGTGCGGTAAGCGAGCCGGAGTCCATGCTAGGCTAAAAACAAAGCCAACTCGGCCAGCTCACCCGTCTCTCCTGCTCTCCAATGTCTGCTCGCTGAAAAATAAACTCGACTACATCCGACTTCAGTGAACTACACGGCGAGAATCCAGGGACTGTTGTGTTTTTGTTTTTAACAGAGACATGGATCAACAACAGAATTCCGGGCGCCGCCATTCAGCTAGACAGGCTAGCGGCGTTTCACGCCGACAGAAACTCAGCTCTGTGCGGTAAGACTCGTGGCGGTGGACTGTGTGTTTACATCAACACTGAATGGTGCCAGAAATGGTGCTAGTCTCTAGTTCATGCTCATCGCTGGTAGAGTTTATGGTAAAACTGATAAAAACTCTTTGTGAGCAGCAGTATGGTTTCATGCCAAGAAAGAGCACCACAGATGCGATTTTTGTTTTGAGAATGCTGATGGAGAAGTATAGAGAAGCTCAGAAAGAACTACACTGTGTTTTTTTGTGGATTTAGAGAAATCTTATGATAGGGTGCCGAGGGAGGAACTATGGTGTTGTATGAGGAATTCCGGAGTGGCTGAAAAGTACGTTAAATTGGTGCATGTATGAGAACAGCATGATAATAGTGAGATGTGCTGTAGGAGTGACATATAGCTTTAAGGTAAAGATAGGACTGCATCAAGATTGGCTCTGAGCCCCTTCTTGTTTGCTCTGATGATGGACAGACTAACAGATAAGGTCAGACAGGAATCACAGTGGACTATGATGTTTGCAGATGACATCTTATCGGTAGTGAGAGCAGGGAGAACTCCAAGCAGATTAAAAGTGTGGAAAAGAGGTAAAGAAGGAGTACAGGCAGGATGGAGGGGATGGAGAAAAGTTTTAGGAGTGATGTGTGATGAAAGGTTGCAGCAAAAGTAAAAGGAAAGGTTTACAAGAGAGTAGTGAGACCAGCCTTGTTGTATGGTTTGGAGACAGTGG
>JAOUQV010074653.1:1442-17025 GCA_028565295.1 Aspidoras spilotus
ATGGTCAGGACAATCTTCTTTCTGCATTGTGGCTGTCTCGGGTGAATTTCCTAGAAGTACATGGACAATTGCTCATGACAAAAATGGAAACATTTTTGATTCCAAGAAAAGATAAACATTTGTAACAATGATTATCATACCTAGGTTAATACTGAAGCCAGCTTTAAATCTTTGAATTATTACTGAAAAGAAGTATCGTGTCACTCCTTAACCTACAGCAACATCTCCTAATATAGAAAACACAAATGAAAATATACAAAAGTTCTGTCGCAAATTATAAACAACTGGTGATTATTTGGCCTAAACAAACAATACAAACCTACAGATTAACCACTTCTATTAGACATGTCCTATTGTTCATTGAATTCCCAAAAAGCCTTTATGACTCTTAACTTAAAAAGTCCCAGAAATAGCTAGCCTAATACCTTAATCCAAGCTAGTTTTTCACTACAAAACATGATTTTGGTGATACATTTAAAAGATAAATGAGCTTTGTACATATTACCCAAGTTTACAAACTATGGGGTAGTTCAAATTGTCAAAAAGTGTCAACGTCAACTTTATTGTCAATCAAACCATGCAACAGTGTAATACACAGAAGACTGAAATACACAGAAGACTGCGTGTCTCCAAACTCCAATGTGCAGTAAGAGGCTACATTTCACATACAGCTACCTATAAATTAGACATGAAACATCACTGGACATAAAGTACAAATTAAATATCAAACAAATATCAGTAACGGCAGAAGTAGCCACTGCTGTACTGGGCGCCGCCATCTTGGAAATTATATAAGTTATTAGGCTGATGATGAAAAGATCATTGTAATACTGCAAATGATTTAGAAGTTAAAGATGTTTTCTCTACAGAGATCACATTAGGCTATTTGTTAATCTAATTGTGTTGAGCTTCATTTGGTCTTTGCCATTAAGTAAAACAGAAATAAGAGCAATGTCAGTTTAGAAATCTCCACTGTGTAAATGTGCACAATTTACACTGATATATGCAGTCACCTTGAAGTTTACATGTCACTGGGCATGCCCATTCCACACTTGGCTTGTCTTGATCCTCCTTGCTCATTCTTAAATGCATGGTAATGAAGAGAGGCTTCCCAGTCTCATGTAAGTGAAGAATCCCCTTCGTTTAAAGGGTTGCTGCTTTTTAAGGATCTGGATGAGATTTCCAGTCTGATATACAGAAAATTAAATATTTTTGAAACTGTGAACAATGTTAATACATGGTGCTTCTAAAGAGCTGTAATTAATAAATGAACTATAAATAAAAATCTTTAGGCCGTACCACTTACCTTAACCATTAATGCCCGCGTCTTTAGTTACATTTGAAGGTTCAGCATTACATGCAAGTGGGCTGACATCGCCTGGCGATAATCCTTCTTGGGAAAAGCTCATGGCCACAGGTGGTATCCTTAAACACATGCAGGTGAACTCAGTGCCAATTATATATGCTGAACATAAAATCCAATAGTTGTGAACTTACACAAGGGTCAGTCATTATAAACACTAAATACATCTCAGAGCCACTAAGCAGTGTAGAGTTAATGTGTTTAGACATGTTTCAGAGGCTAAGTTCATTTCTCCCATCTTTTTTTGCATGGATACGGGACAGGTTGCCTAAAATAAGCAAAACACAACCTGTTCCAGTTCAACATGACTTTATATGCATAACATCTATTACATACACTTCAAATATTTACTTTTAAGTTGCAAGCTATAGGATATAGATCAGATTTGTTGAGTAATACATTTGATGATCATCATGTAGATTGATAAACTCAGGATGACAAGAGGCTAAAAGACACCACATTTCTGGCACTTCTCTTTAGGCATGCCACTGTAGCTTGGTGACAGAGGAGAGGTATCAAGTTCCATCTAAAGATGAGCTATTTACAGAACTTCTTTACCATTCTACCATTGCAGTTATCAAAAGGTTAATGCAGTATCCACCATCATCAGGTGTTTTAAGAGTGAGCTTTCGGGTACTCCACCCTCCTTAAAATAAAACAAAAGTAATGAGCACAGTGTTTGCTGACAATTTACAGGGTTATGGCACTTTTATCATGTTCCAGACATTTTACAAGTTTGTTCCCACAAATAAAGCATATGACTCTATGTGATTTCCATTCAATAAACATTTTGTATAATTCAGCAAATGTTTTTTCCAGGTTCACTTGCTTTCCTCCTCACTGTGTCCATGCATAAAAAAACTGTTTACCCTTAGCCCTGAACGATATACTTGTCAACAGTCTTCCCTTCCATTATTCTGTTAATTACTTTGTCATTACAGATCTATCTGTATCTTCCCCTTCTTCCTTATCTTACCCTTCTTCCTGAACAGGCTCAGAGTCAATTCATTGCCTACCTAGCATCTTAAGGCGCTGGCAGGAATTAGAGTAACCAGACGTCCCCAAATTATTTGTGAAAGACCTGCTAAAACATCATCAGAAAGATCCATATTTGTACCTGAGGCTTTGTTTATTAGCAAACCACCTGTCAACTCCTTTAATTCCTTCAGTTGTGCACAAACCTAACAATTATATGGAGAGGAGAATGCAGAAAATGTTCAGAAGATACGTAACACAATTAACGTTACTTAGGAGTAGTTGATGGGCACCATATCAAACAGGGAACAAATCCATAGTCTAGAAATAGTTAATGATAAACATAGCTCATCATATGTAGCATTTTCTTCAATGTATGCCATCCTATGCCCCAACCCAGCTTTCAGGTGCAACAACTGGTCTTGTTCCTTAGGTGTCTGATCACATAAAACATGAGCGGCAATACTTTATCTGGCTTGCAGAGGACAGGTGGAGCAGCAGAAATTTTTTTCTTTTCTGTCCATTGTTAAAAAACACAGGGAAGGACCTGTCAGAAAATTTCAATTGCAAACTATGTCAATTAAAGGTTAATTTGTTAGAGACTATATATTTACTTAACAGTACATAATCAAAATAGGAAGTAAAACCTGGTCATCCCAGTCTGAACAGCTGATGTCTCACCCCGAAATAAACTGAACTGCTGTCTAAAGGACGTATAACCATGAAAAGCATAAATTGTGATAGTCACAATTTGTTTGTATTATAGCAGACAGTGCTTTTATAACACTGTTAAGACAATATTTAACTCAATACATCAAATGTATAGGAGATCTGGCATTTTCTTGACTAGGGCAGTTGCACTTCCTGACTTTATGGTCAAATAGGACAACAGGTGCCTTGCTAACCTGATAACATTAGCATTTCCCTGTAAAGACAAGCAAAACATGATTAATTGTACTCTCTGTTGTATCCCACATATTTCCTACATGCTGCCAATCAGAGAAAGAAATAAAAATGGTTAAGCAAGAATGAATTATAAAATAATAAAAATAGCATGAACTTCGGGAACACTTTGCTAGACACTCGTTTAAGTTTAATACATTAAAAAGATTAACTTATCGTTATCACACCAAAACCGTTAAAGAGCACAAGCCAGTGTATTTCTAGTGCCGGTCCCAATCCCGGGTAAAACATTTGCCATATAAATTGTGCAAATTAATCAATGTTACTACAAATTGGATTGGTTGCGGCCCGGGTTAACAATGACCACCACCAGTATAGTTTCAAACAGGTTACTGGCGGAAATTGAGCTACTGTTTGCCGAAGATGACGAGGAGGGAAGCGTGTGAAGAGACAGAGAGAGAACCGGAGAGTCAAGAGTGTCAGACTGAGGGTAGCAACACTGAATGTAGGAACGATGACAGGGAAAGGTAGAGAACTGGCTGATATGATGGAGAGAAGAAAGGTAAATATTTTGAAGAGACAAGGTGGAAGGGGGGTAAGGCTTGAAGCATTAGTGCAGGTTTTAAACTGTTCTATCATGGTGTGGATAGGAAGAGAAATGGAGTTGGTGTGGTCCTGGAGTTGGAGGAGAAAAAGAGATTCCGGAGGGAGCTAGATGAAGTAGTAAAGAGCATTCCCAGAAAGGAGAGACTGGTGATTGGTGCAGATTCCAATGGGCAATTTGGTGAAGGAAACAAAGGAGATGAGGAGGTTATGAGCAAGTTTGGTGTTAAGGATAGGAATCTAGAAGGACAAATAGTGGTGGGTTTTGCAAAGAGGATGAAAATGCCTGTGGTAAACACATATTTCCAAAAGAAGGAGGAGCACAAGGTGACCTACAAGAGTGGAGGCAGGAGCACACAAGTAGACTAGATCACTAGAGGAGGTCACATGAAAAAGATTGCAGACTGTAAGGTAGTGGCAGGGGATAGTGTAGCTAGACAACATTGGACGGTGGTTTGCAGTATGACTCTGGAAGTTAGGAAGAGGAAGAGGGCAAATGTAGAGAAAAGAACTTCCAGATGACTGGGTAGCAGTAGCAACAGTAATTAGACAGAAAGGCAGAAAGGTATTTGCCGTGTCATCTGGACAGATGGAAGACAGCAAGGAAACCTGGTGGTGAAACAAGGAAGTGCAGAAGGTTATTCATAGAAAGAGGTTAACAAAGAAGAAATGGGACAGGGAGAGGGGTAGAACAGTCAGGCTACAGGAGAAGTGGTCACAAATGTGCAGGAATTCAGATATTTAGGATCAATTGTCCAAGGAAATGGGAAGTGTAGAAAAAGGTGAAGATGAGAGTACAGGCAGGATGGAGTGGATGGAGAAAAGTGTCAGGAGTGATGTGTGACAAAAGGGTTGCATCAAAAGTGAAAGGAAAGGTTTATAAGAGAGTAGTAAGACCAGCCTTGTTGTATGGTTTGGAGACACTGACTGGTGTCACTGACTAAGAGACAGGAAGCAGAGCTAAAAGTGGCAGAGCATAAAATGTTGAGGTTCACCTTAGGAGTGACCAGGATGGACAGGATTAGGAATGAGAACATCAGACTCTCATTAAATTTCTTGTGAAGTATCAGTGTTTTCAGACATGTTACCTAGCCCGTGTATGGCCTTGTTGCTGTTTACTTTGTCTGCTATAAGCCTGACTCGTTTAGCTGCCTGGTTTTGACCACAATGAAGGATTATGGTTTTTGACTGTTTGTTATTTTTTCTATAAACATGCATTTCCCTTTAACATCTCTTATTCTTGGCATTATAACAAACCATGTGGGTAATTAATAAGAATGTTTGGAGTTCAACCCCCAGCACCTGCAAGCTGCCACTGTTCTATAGACACTGTACCATGGCCGACCTTTTACTCTGAAAACACATTTCCAACAAAGCGTTGGAATACTAATTAAATAATTTTAAATTAATTTTACTTTATTAGGTACACCTTGCTAACCCTAACCCTAACCCCCTTTTGCCTTCAGAACTTAATTTGTCATGGCATACTTTCATCAAAGATGGTATTCTACATTCCTCGGTTGTAAAGAATGGTTATTTGAGTTACTGTTATACTTATATGACCTTCTATGACATGAAAAGGCATTTTCCTGCACACAACTGACACTCACTGAATATTTTATCATTTTCGGACCATTCTCTGTAAACGTTAGAGGTGGTTGTGTGTAAAATGTCCAGTATATCAACAATTTCTGAAATAATCCGACCGGCCCGTCTCGTACCAACAACCATAACTTTCAAACCATTCTGATGCTCAGTTTGAAAGTCATCTCAACCAGCTCTACATGCCTAAATGCATTGAGTTGTGGCCATGTGATTAGCTCATGAGTCTGGTTCCTCTCAAGGTTTCTTCCGTACTTACTCAAGAAGTTTTTCCTTGCCACGTTTGCCACCGGCTTGCTCATCTGGAATAAAACGTTTTTTGTAAAGCTGCTTTGGGACAATGTCCACTGTTAAAGGCAATAAAACTGAGTTGAATTAATGATGTGTTAATGAACAATTGATCATATCTAATAATCTATCCAGTGAGTATGTATATATAAGACAAACAAGGTATTCTTCCAATTATACTAACCAGTTAGCAATGTGTGTAAATAATAGGGTATCCACATACTTTTGGCTTTGCACTGCATATTTATATCCATACACATAATGCACTTGAATGTGAATTTTTTTTACAGTTCTTAAACTATCAGAGTCTACGCTCTATTAAGCAACAATAAATGATAATATCTTTTTAAATGGGTGTTTATAAAATTGACCCAGGGAATAATGGCATCCCAAGGCCATTATATTTTGCTGCAATATATATCTTATTATAAGGAAATTTTGTACTGACACCTCATCAAGTGTTACAGAATTAAAAAATATACTCATCAGGACCTCACTTCCATCCATACCCCAGCTGTACCAGTCATGCTGTCTCAGCAGAGCCACGAGGACCCTACCCACCCTGCACAAGGACTATTCAGGCTTCTGCCTTCTGGAAGCGTTACCCCAGCATACATTTTACGCTTATCATATTATATATATATATTATATTTTATGTGTACACCTTTTATTTAATTTCCAAGTTATATTCTGTGTAGTTGTCTATAGTCTTTTCTGAGTATGTCCATAAAATTTACTTTGAATTGTCTTATTTTGCCTAGCATAGAGAACCATAATGCTGTGCACTGCTGTGTGTTGTCTAAATGCCAATAAAATTCACTTTGACTTTAACTTTGATTACTGTATATTATATTCCACTGAAATACTAATGACCACATTTGCAGTACAGGCTGACATTTTTTTGGGAATCTTATGGGTCACGTGATTCCTGTGGGATGGGACACACGTTAACTACTCATAGTAAAAAAGGTAATGGGAGCAGATGGGAGCGGGAGTAATGTGCGGATTGATACTGAAAGGTATTCTTCTAAAACCTTTATGCTTTAAAAGTTATTCTCAAATCAAAATAGCGATACTTTGGTACTTTAGTCATTCAAGTTAATGTATATCCTTAACAGGATCCATACAAATGGCCCTGTACGTATCCATATAAATAGCCAGGGACAGTTGTTCATCTGTGGTAATACAGAAAGAAATTTTATGCCTTAATAAAAGTAGTTTTTCCTATGGAGGACCAGCTGCTAAACCCCTGTTATATAAACCCAAACATAACATATAAAGTTGCATTTTACTCATTTATAGAGCAATTATTTCCTTAAAACATTAGGCATTCATTTGTGTATACTAAGAGACTGTGAAAATACATCTACATTACTGTATCCTGTAAGAGAACAGTGTGAATAAAATGACCTTGTTGATCAGTGAGAGGTCAGAGGAGAATATACTCTATTGAATATTGAATCTAGTTCAAGATTTTTTTTTATTTATTTTTGAATATTTTATTGATCCCGGAGGGAAATTGTTTTCTGCATTTAACCCCATCCAGGTGTAAACACCCGGAGAAGTGTGTTGCCCTATTGAGGCACACGGGGAGCAGTTGGGGGTGTCGGGTGCCTTGCTCAATGGCACTTTAGCCATGACTTGCCTAAAGTGAGGCAACCGAAAGTGAGGCAACCGAAATTAAAGTGAGCACCGAAACGGTGATTCCATTGTCCCCAGCTCTCTACCCTCTCGATTTAGCCATGGCAGTTCTGACTTAATGTTATTTTTATCCATCTTTAAATATAAATATAATATATAAGTTCACCATGGCCGTTTCAGCCTGTAAACTTTATTGACATCTTGTCTTTGTATCCACTTAAAATGATAAGTTCATTATGAACGACGAGTTTTTGTCAATGTGTGAATATCTCAGTGATGCACATATTATAACTCCAAGCTGAACTCATGCAGCTATGTCCTGAAGTATGGGTTTATTAAGTTGTGCATGTGTTTATTAAGTTGTTTTTCCACAACTTAATATAGTTTTTCCACAAACATCATAAACTATATCTTGACTGTTTTTGTACTTGAAATATCTCCACGCACAACTCCGCTTCCGCTAGTCCATAATACAAACTGAGTTATTGAGTGACTGCAGCGTACTACAACTCTACCGCATTACACACTTACACAGGCGGAAGAAAAAGTAGTTCTTAAATAACACGTATAATGTAGACAAGTTTAGTTGCTTTCCACTGTTTTCCTATTGAGGATATACATTATTTACACGTTTTTATAGCATAAAGATCTGATATCAGAAGTATCTCTATTTTAGTATCAATCCGCACTTCAATCCCGCCCCCTGTGTGCTCCCATTAACGTTTTTAACCTGTGTCTTCCCAATAACTTGAGTAATAGTTAAGTTGTGTCCCATCCCGAAGGAATCCCATGGGAATCTTATGACCCATGGGATTCCTGAAAAAAACTGTCTGTATTACGCTGGATACAATAATGTATGTATTTGCACAAAATCACTGATCTAGATATACCGGCATATGAATTACAGAATTCACTCCAGATAAGGGCTATTGATGGGGGGTCAGTGTGGACAACGGACACCTATTCTAAATATGTTGGTCGGCGTTCTGCATGTGGTAGAGATCACCTTTCTAATCACTCGCTGGCCATCCTAGCATTACACTGGGCCTGCAATGGATAAGAATAAAGGAGGGGTCTTCGTCCATGCATAGATTATCAGAGATTAAATCCGTACCCCCTGCCTCTAGACCCTGTGGCCTTAGAGCAATTTCAGGGAGCCAAAGTATTAACTAAATCAGATCTCCGTAGTGCCTACAAAGTGGTAAGGATGAGAAAGGGTGAGGAGTGGAGGAGAGCCTTCAGTACCACCACAGAGTACTACGAGTATACAGATATGCTAGGGGTTTGGCTTTGGAAGACACTTTAGCAAAAAACACTTTAGCAAAGTGTCTTCCAAAATTTTATTAATAAGGTACTCAGGGATATGCTAGGAAAGTTTGTCATCGCCTACATCGACGACATTATGATCTAATCACTCAACGTAACCAGCGATGTCTTGCATGTCCGATGTGTTCTCCAGAGACTTTTGTAGAAGTTCTTGTTTTACCAGTACAAGGTTGATTTCTTGGATATAAGTTAAGCCCAAGAGAGGTATCTCTGACAACTGATAAAGTGATGGCAGTCCAAGGCTGGAAACAACCCAGCACAGTCGATACCTCGGCTTTGCAAATTTTTATAGGAGATTCATCAGGAACTTTAGTTTAGTAGCTGCTCCACTTACCAGCCTTCTAAAGAAGACCCAAAGAAATTGAGCTGGACTCTTGAGGTGTTCCTTACATTCCAGGGCTTAAAAGCTGCTTTAACCTCTGCTCCATTCTTAGGCAGCCAGATTCCTCACTTCCATGTGTGGTAGAGGTTGATTCATTAGATACTGGTGTGGGTGCCATTCTGTCCCAGCTTCAAATCCCACATTGCCATAGATTTTATGACTAATTTTCCTCTATCCTAAGGTAACACGTGTCCTAGTCATTGTGGATCATTTCTCAAAATCTATGCATTTTATTCCTCTTCCAGGCCTCCCATCTGCCATGCGAACGGCGGAGTTGCTGTTTCAGGAGGTGTATCAATATTTCAGCATTTCAGAGGATATTGTAAGTAATAGAGGGCCTCAATTTACAGTAACTTCATAAAGAAGCTAGGTGTATCGGTGAGTTTAACATCCAACTATGACCCACAGGCTTACAGTCAGGTAGAAAGAACTAACTAAGAACTGGGCACTTTATTAAGGATGTTCTGCCAAACCCAAGCCCAAGATTGGGCTAGATATCTGCCATGGGCCGAATACAAACAGAACTCTATAAAGCACTCTGCAATGAAACTTCATTCCAGTGTGTCTTGGGCTACCAGCCACCTCTATAGCCCTGTTATGCAAACCCCATAGACACTCCAGCTGTCAAGTCGTGGTTCAAACAAAGTGAGATAGTATGCGTCCTGAAAAATGAGCAGCCATCGCTTATATGAAAGGCCAAGCATATTGACGTAGAGGAGAGAACCCTACCTACAAACCAGGTGACCAGGTATGTGTGGCAACAAAGGGGTTGAAGCTGCTTTCTAAATATATAGGACCCTACCGTATTGTCAAAGATAAACAATGGTTCCTACAGGGTCCAGTCCACCATGCATTCGAGAATCCACCCAACTCATGGCCGACAACATCCTGGATCCCATCCTCATTCAGGACATAAACAGTTCCCACACAAACAAGCTTCTCGCAAGTCACACACACACACACATACAAATTCAGTTTTTTTTCCACAGCACATTCCTAATTACACACACCTGGAGAGATGTTTTACTAAGTCCAATGTACAAAGAATTGCAGTAGTATAAACATGCGCATGTTTGAATAAGAATGGCTCTTGCTAGGTCACAGCAGCTCAAAATGGCTTAACTTTTGTAAGGAGGCGAAGTTGAAAAGCTTGCCTTCACTACAGAGTTGATTTATAAGTCAACTTTAAGGCTAGAGTCAAATTTAACCCCCAGATTTCTAACAGCATTATAACAGTGAGTTTTTCTAAAAGACTAAGACCAAGTGTAATTCCAGACAGGTTTGATGTGCTAAACAAAATACATTCTGTCTTGCTTTCATTTAGACACAGATAATTTTGTTGCAAAGAATATTGTTGCTCAGAGAGTTTGCCTTCATAGGATTGCCTCCATGGGATCACAACACAATGGGAAGATTTTTAGATAATCTGCATACAACTTAAAAGAGACATTTTGCTTCAAAATAACTGAGCTTAATGGCATCAGGTATAATGAACACAAAAAAGGGCCCAAAATAAACCCCTGTGAAACACCATAAGTTAGAGGTGCTGAAGAGGAGGAGAAGTCACCAATTATCACAGAGAAAGTTCTACCTGTGAGGTCAGACGTGAACCACTGCAGCACCAAGCCTTGCAGTCCTACATGGTATTCGAGACGTGCCAAAAGGATGGAGTGGTTGAGAGTTTTAAATGCTGCGTTGAGTACCACTATTATTAACATTTGTCTGGGGGGGTTCGTTACAGTGATAGGAATGACCAGGAAGATCATGATTTCAAATCCTGCATCACCAATTTTGTCAGAATGCGCAAGACACTTAACCTTTACCTGCTTAATTGTATTAATTGATAAATGCAAGTCGCTCTGGATAAGAGCATCTGGTAAATGCCATATATTAATTAATTAATTTTCAATACCTGCTTAATTCTAGTTTTAGGGTCACATGAGAGCCCATGCCCACCCAGAACATCCTAGACAGGGTGACAATCTATCATCGGGTGCACATACATAATCACACACATTCACACACTAACGGGCAATTAAGAGACACCAATTAACCTATCATGTAAATCAGCAATTAGAAAGTACAAGCCAGTGTATTTCTAATACCGGTCCCAACCGGGGTAAATGGTGAGAGTTGCGTCAGGATGGGCATCCTGTGTAAAACATTTGCCACGTAAACTATGTGAATTAATGTTACTACATACCGGTCGCAGCCCGACTTAACAAGGACCTTAAGTAGGACTTAAGGTAGCAACCCTTACATGATGGAGAGAAGAAAGGTAGATATTTGTGTGTACAGGAGACAAAGTGAAAGGGTAGCAATGCCCGAAGCACTGGTGCAGGTTTCAAACTGTTCTGTCATGGTGTGGATAGGAAGAGAAATGGAGTTGGGGTGGTCCTGAGGGAGGACTAGGCAAAGAGTGCTGTTGAGGTGAAAAGGGTGTCAAATGAGTTTAAAGTTACAAATTGAAGTTGTAATGGTAAATGTTGTCAGTGGCTATGCACCACATGTTGGCTATGAGTAATGAAGGAGAGAAGGAGTCGTATTGCATTGCGAGGCAGAAAGATGACATACCGGTAGAGGTATAGAAATGTATAGGAGAGATGGGAGTGTCGTTTTGACTAGGTTATTTAATGAGATTTTTGAGAGTGAATTAATGAATGAGAACCTCAGAGGGGACAGCAGGTTGTAAAATTGGGAGACAAAGTTAGAGAGGGCCGATTGAGATGGTTTGGACATGTGCAGAGGAGAGACAGTGGATATATTTGTAGGAGGATGTTAGAAATGGAGCTGCCAGGCAGAAGGCAGAGAGCATGACCAAAGCAGAGATATATAGATGTGGACAATGTAGACATGCAGGTAGTTGGTGTGAAATGAGAAGATGCAGAGGACAGAGTAAGGTCTCTGTGGCGACCTCTGATGAAAGGGAGAGGCCGAAAGAAGAAGAATTAACCTATCATGTATGTCTTTGGAATGCAGGCGGAAAACGTATTACCAGAGAAAACCCGCACAAACACGGGGAGAACATGCAAACTCCACACAGAAATTTCCTGAGTTGCCCCATCCAGGGCTCAAACCAGAAGTCTTCTTGCTGTGAGGCTACAGCCCTATCCTCTGCACCACCATGCTGCCCAAATGGCATAAAGGTAAATGTATCCTCTTGATGTAATTTGTCTCAAATATCATTTTATTATTTTAGGCGACACAGTGGATAGTGCTGTTGCCTCACAGCAAGAGGACCCGGGTTCAATCCCCGAGTGGGGCGACCTGGGAATTTCTGTGTGGAGTTTGCATGTTCTCCCTGTGCTCGCGTGGGTTTTCTCTGAGTGCTCCGGTTTCCTCCCACAGTCCAAAAACATGAACGTTAGGTAAATTGGAAATGCTAAATTGTCATTCTAGGTGAATTGGAGAAGCTTAATTTTCCGGTCATAAGCCCAACAGGGAGAGTTGCGTAAGTAAGGGCATCCAGCGTAAAACATGTGCCAGATCCTAATGCAAGGGAGTCGCTGTGGTGACCCCTGGTATTTTAATGTCATCCTGAAACACCAAAATGGACACTGTGTTAATTCTGTCTGGAATAAAAAATGTTTTGCGACTTTATGTTTAAGTTGCTGTTCCAACCCTGGCCTTCAAACAGTAAAAAAAAAAGGTACAGAGCTAATCGAAAGCCGCTAGCTCAGCTTATTCGCTTATTCTTTCCTGTCAGCACTCATGGCTTATGTGAGAACTGGAGGTGATATCAGGTGGGCTTTTGTCAACCAAGAATCTCTAACGAGGCCATACCTGTCAGGTTTGATTTATCCAACATGTATATAGAGCTGGCACAGCTTTTCGGGTCTCTGTCTTGTTTATCTTTGTCACTGGCCACACACACACACACACACATGCACATGCTATTCCCTTTATCCAAGAGGGAGAGTCAGTCAGAAAATGAGATCTTTATCTACCTGCAGGGATTTTAATCATACAGCTGCTTGTCAAAATGGATGAAGAACATCCATTACTGGTCTGAAGATAAACATAATATTAAAGGATATTATACGTATCACGTGGAAAGGGCTGTGCTGTATTTTGAGCACCGACGTGTACATCTCATGATGTCACAACTGTTTGTATGATCTGCTATCTGCGCTCAAGGATATTGCTTGCAGGAGAAAAAAAAACAAATTAACCTGAAGCTGGTAGTAATTAGGTGTGTGTATCCTTGTAGCAAATTGGGATGGAAACAAAAAAAACAATAGTGTTGATTTTACATCTCAATTTTTACATGTGCTTTAGTGATTTATGTTTCAGATGTAAATGTGTGTGTGCCCTATGATGGATTGGCACACTGTAAAAGGTTGTTTCTGCCCATGTGCCCAATGTGGGTACCGGCTGACCTGTCGCCTTGTAAATTAAGAAGAAGAAAATAAATGAATGCATGAATGAATGACTGTTTCAGATGTAGGCGGAACAAAAATTTTTTGATTTATGGTTATATCTCAGGTGTTATTGGCTAACTGATTAGAAGGATGGGGTTCAAGCACAAGCACCACCAAATATGCACTGTTAAAGTGTTGAATGGTCTCTTACAACAGTTTCTGAATGAAACATGAATAAATTAATTATCCACTGTGCCAGAATTGATTAAAATGTGTAGGCTTCCTGTTGCTACCTACAATAACAACAGATACATCATGGTACAGAGGTTAAGAGGAAAAATGAAAAGAACTTGAAGCTGATGATTACATTTGTGAATTCTAGAATATAGATAGATATATAGATAGTCAGTTATGATTGACCATGCCTAATCTGAACAAAAGGTGCAGGTTTTTTATTGGTACCTAGAAGAACATATTGTACATTATGGGTTTTCACTTATAAAACAGCCTTCTAAGTGGACAACATTCAAACCTCATGATGCCACACTTGTTTTTGTGATCTGCTAGGTATTTGTTTCAGGTTTTTCTACAGTGTCTATATTTCAATGGTTGACAGGAAAAAAAGATAAGAGAAAGCAAAATAATAAGACGAGACTCTCATACTGTATTTCCCTCTTTACTTATACTTCACTCTACTGAATCCTTCATTAACTCACTAAGGTTATCATAATTTATAAATAAATATGCCAGTACTGTATTTTAGCTATTTTAATTTTATCTATATTCCTTAATACATGCTCCATTGTCTTATAGAAAAATATCTGCAATGGTTTGTTTTTTTTTAACCGTTGGAATTTGATCACGTGTATCATTTCGCAGAGTGCTGTAATAACTTGCCATGTATCTCAATAATCACTTTCTATCTGTCTAGCTTTTCCTCGTCCAAAGTTAATGAGCACGAAAATTGGGTTGCATAAACACTTTAAAATGTGCATTAAAGTCTCATATCAAAACAAATATGGCTCTATATTTTGTCTCTTACTGTACTTACCAATTAAATGGGCTAAACACATGGCTTATGAAAAGTCCCACTTAAAGCTACAGAGTAATTAGCAGGATAATTTGGTGGAAGCCCAGAGTGACTCAAGTTCAAGTCTCAAGTGGTTATATTTTAGCTAGCTAGCTATTTTTTAGTCAGAAATACTCAAGCCTAGTCTCAATTTGAATATTATTGTGATTATATTAGCAATTGGATAGCTGGTTAAAGATGGTACCGTTATATAATAATTATAAGCCTTATATTCTGGATTCTAGATGCTGTGCTATATAAAACCGACAATTCGTTCATTTTATTTTTATTTACAATTTATAGTTTTCTTCCACGTAATCCACAAGTAGTCACGGGCCAGCCAGCCAGCACCAGGGCAAGAACAATCTCATACAGGGCGCTAATCCATCAGTAACTCAACCTTTTACTAGCAATTTGTACCTAATAAAGTGGCCAGGGAGTGTAGTACCCACTTCACGCAGACCACTTCACTTCTCATGTGCTTGACATGTATGTATGAACATGCCAAGTTGTTTATTTTTGTCATCTCGGTAATCAACCACAACGTTCCAATGTCCTGTGATGTATTCCAGTGTTCCAGACTCGTGAGTCTGTCCTCTCCATTGCGTCAGCCAGTCCTGCTGCATGCTGTAATTTGTTTCACACCAAGTAATTAGCCGTCCTCTGTAAGGGCTGATCAATGGGCCAGGAAGAAAAACATACACTGAAGAATAGACGATAAAGAAAAAGAAATAAAGAACGAGTGCAGATTTTATGGTATGCTGGGGTTCTAAATAAATCCTATGTTCTAATGCTAATTTCTGGCTCTGTTTTTTTGTGAAGTTAGCTTCGAAATAAATGAAATCATAAAAAATAATTTAAATCATTTAAACTTGGGTTTCAATCAGAATACAGCACACAAGCACATAGTGTCATGATAAACCCATAAAACACCCAATGGCAATAAGACATGTACAAAATGAATTGATGGATCGATTTATAGAAAGAAAGAAACAGGATAGATAGATAGATAGATAGATAGATAGATAGATAGATAGATAGATAGATAGATAGATAGATAGATAGATAGA
>JAOUQV010075559.1:6696-17013 GCA_028565295.1 Aspidoras spilotus
TTAGGTTTTCATTATAAGCACTACTGTTACCTCAGAGAAGCTGCATTCTCTCTGTGTACACCATTTATTCTGAATGAAGTGACAATGGCTTGAGTTCAATGACCCCTTATCTAATGCTACGCCTCTGGCATCAAAGCTGTCAGACTGGAAGGATTAGGTAGAGCGTACATCAATATGTTGGCAGAATGGGCTCACACATTATCCAATGAGTGAAAAAAAAGACAGCGGTTCAGAAGGTGAACATAAATATGATGAGAGGATTTTAGTTCAGAGCTGCAGGTTGGGTTTTGTTTTTTTCTTCTACTTAAAAAAATCCCAAAATTGGCCATCAAGATATCTTAGTTTGTGTTTTCATATTATTGAACTGTATGGAGTTTGCATGTCCTCCTCATGTCTGGGTGAGTCTTCTGATATCCTACAACATTTTAAAGACATGCCTTAGATTCACTAGTGTCTCTAAGGTGCCTGTAGCATGCGTCTGTATTACAGTGTACAGGTGCTGGTCATAAAATTAGAATATCATGAAAAGGTTGATATATTTATTTCTATTAAAAAAGTGAAACTTATATTATACATGAAGTGTTTATTTCTTTTGTTTTGATGATTTTAACTGACAATTAATAAAAAAACCCAAATTCAGTATCTCAGAAAATTAGAATTTTACTTTAGACCAATACAAAAAATAATTTTTTTAGAAGCTCGGGTGTTATGAGAGCAAAAGTTGTGCCAATAGTGCCTTCAGCTGTACTGCATTAATGGATCTGGCATGTCGCATCTTCCTCTTCACAATACTCGATAGATTTTCTATAGTGTTGAGGTCAGGTGTGTTTGCTGGTCAATTAAGTACTGGGATATCATGATCCTTAAACCAGGTACTTTGTGCAGATACCAAGTCCTGTTGGAAAATGAAATCAGCATCTGAGGTGTGCTAATACTTTTTGGCAGACAGCTGCATTGACCTTGGACCTCAAAAAAACACACCTCAACACCAGCAGATAACATGGCTCCCCAAACCATCACTGACTGTGGAAACTTTAAACTAGATCTCAAGCATGGATTCTGTGCCTCTCCCCCTCCAGCCTCTGATACCATGATTTTCAAAGGAAATGCAAAAGGTGGCTTGCAGAAGGAATCTTTAATGAACGTGTTCATTTCCATTAAATAACCACTCTGAATGAAACTTCACCACTTAGACCTGGGTTGTAAGCATAAGGGTTGAACTTGACTGAAAGGCATGGCGTAAAATATGGTGAATATTATTAAGGTAATTAGCTTCCCCTCACTGTTCTGCTCTCTCATGCATGCTCTTCTCTCAGTAGCATGGTATCACAGCACCTGATGCTATTACTAATAGTCAGTCTTATTACCAGTCTTGATTGATTAATCGCTGCACATGTAATCAATTTTATTCATTACTAATTAGTTTGTGAATGTGTAATATATTGGTCTTACCATCTCTGTTATAAACATGGTCAAGCTCATTAACTTGTAAAGTCATGGCATGTCATACATCAGTCTTTCCAATTTAAGATGATCTTTGCAATGTTTTTGCTAATGTTTGCTGTACAGTTTGAGCAGGGTTGCCATACTGTTACAGTTATATCCAGCCAAAATGTTTTAAATGTTTCCAAATATATAAAACTATGCCAAATGTTTCAAATGTTTTCAAAATAAATGAAACTATGCAAAAGTATGCATAAAAATAGCCAACACAGAGAAAATCTAATAATAAACTCCTGATGTTACATGTTAAAATGTACAGATCTGTAATTATTTAATTAAAGGTACAAAGGACATTTAAATTATTTTCTTTGCGTGTATAATATATTCATTAATTCATAATTTTTTTTGGCATATAATCAAATGATTCTCTCATATGAATCAATCCTGGCATCTTCCTGCTGTGAATTCTTTCTGACTTGCAATCAATTAAATGTTATTTAAGTTAATGTCTATAGTGCTTTTTAAAATAGAACATTGTCACAAAGCAGCTTTACAGATATGAAATTGGAACAATTTGGTTTGATTTAATAAGATTCAGTTCACAATAAGGGTATGAAATAATTGTGAGAGTTGTAGTAAAGATTTAGCTGGAAGAATTCCTGTATGTTTGTCTTTGTTCTGCTATGTCTTTGGGTTAGCAGTGCTAGCGTCCTCATTGCCCATTTCCCCATGTTGTTACAAGAAGTTCAATTCAATTCAATTTCATTTATAAAGCACTTTTAACAATAGACATTGTCCCAAAGCAGCTTTACCGAAATGTTTTATTCTGGATGAGCGTGGTGAGGGTGGCAAAGAAAAACTCCCTAAGTAAGGAAGAAACCTTGAGAGGAACCAGACTTATAAGTGAACCCATCCTCATTTGGGTGATGTGATGCAATCTGTAAACATATAAAACATATGTGATCGATGGTGTCAAAAGCTGCACTTAGGTTAAGCAATATAAGCATGGAAACATAACCCTAATCAGATGCCAGTAGCCAATCATTCACAACTTTAACCAGTGCTGTCTCTATGCTATTGATGGGGGCCCAAATCCTGACTGACAATTTTAAAATATAATTTTATTTAGGTATGAACATAACTGCTGCGCTATAACCTTTTCTAGGATCTTGGAGAGGAAGGGGATGTTAGATATTGGTCTATAATCTGACAGCTGGCAGGGATAAATATTAGGTTTTTTAATCAAAGGTTTGATAACTGATAATTTAAATGATTTAGGGACACATTCAGTACTGAGTGAGGAACTGATCATTTTTATGAGAGGTTGGGTTATTTCCGGTAGAACATTTTTGAGTAATGTTGTAGATATGGGATCTAATACAGATGTTGTAAATTTTGATGATGAAATTATTGAAATTAACTCGGGCGTCTCACTGAGGAGGGCGAACCTGTTAGACATGTAAATCAGAGAGGAGCGGTGCTTTCATAGACAAGCCTCAGCGTTAGCGCTGGCTTTGCGAGTATGCTGCCAGGTAGTCACCCATGTGCCCTGCTGCGAGGGCTTTAATGCCGGAGAGGAGAAACTCCACCTGAGGTATCCAGACTTTCCCTTACTGTAACAGTACTGCTATCACTCTTAATTACCCTATAATTATTATTATTACAGATATAATTATCACTAATGATGGAGAAAGACTGGCTAAACATGCTAAATTCTACACACTGCTCCAGCTGAATGTGTGACATGATAGTACATTACCTTATGCAAACTCTGTGATATCAGATGATATTAAATGGACGGCGTCAACGTGCTCTTTTCGTCAGATCCTGTAAATAGAAAAACTGTTAGGCCCTAAACTCTATAACCTTGGTGAATGCGTGTTTAATATTGTCTCAGTGCGGGTGTGAGTGTGAATAATATAAAAAAATAAGCAAAAACAAGTAGGAAACTTGAGGTTGAGGATTTCTTCCTGTAGCAGTCGTAATTGGATGGATGACAAAAAGTGAGTTTTGAGGTTTGGTGTACTACCGGTGTACTTGAATGCAACTTTGCATTCTTTGCCAAGAGGTTTTGTCTAGCTTTGTTCTTCATGTAAAAATAGCCTACTTTCAAACTTTATATTTAAGCTCTGCGGAATGCCGTGGATATTTGCAAGAGCTAATTATAGAGAGAGAGAGAGAGAGAGAGAGAAAGAGAGACATGGAGCAGCCAGAGCAGCACATCAGCAACACCAAACTGACTGACAGATTTTTAATTAGGCCATCGGCCAGTTAATGCTACAAATGAATGCATGAAAGCATGAATATATATAAAAAACTTAACTTTATAATCATTTTAGCATCAATGGCCATATTTCAGGCGCTAAAATATGTAGAGTTGTATTCATAATTGTATCCAGACTTCCTAGTTCACTAACAAATGGGAGACTTAATTATAACCGACAACTATCTGAGAGTAAGGAATGTAGCTAATGTTCATTCATTCTGTCTAAGACCAATGTGCACATCGGAATGGTAATCCCATGTGATTTCATGTGTCTTCACTGGTAAAGTCATTTGTGTTAGATATGGTTATTTTAAAAACACTGACTCTGCTAGAGCCTTAAAACACTTGTTTTCCCTGGCATTAATGGGTTCATCACAAGAAGAAAAATAACTTACTCTCACTTCTCCATTTGTTTTCAAGCATGTCTGCTGAACATGTGAAAAACACAAATGTAAGTTTAATGGTGGACATAACAGACACAGAGCTCTGCAGTAAAATTTCTACACCAGTTTTAATGATGCGGGAAAGTGCATCTGGTACTGCAACAAAATATTTAATGAACTCTAATCAGCATATAGCAATGATCATCTTGTTTGAAAATTACACTAAAATTGGTTCCAAATGCAGACAGTAAGAGTTCCCCGGGTCTGCATTTTTAAGAACAAGTTGTCTCTTTCTATAGCTGAAAGTATTTGCTGACAGTCTTATTATCTTTTCAGAATAGGAGAAAGCACAGATAACTACTCTTAGTGCTGTCATTATAGATTTCACCCTGACGCTAAATGGCATAGTAGTGCTCAGGATGTGCTACAAAAGTGACATGTATTTTAAGTTCATCTTCTTGATAAAGAATTCTATTAATGGTACACATGGTAAAACTAATTTTATGGAGTCATAAATAACCTGATAGTCACCCTGGTGCTTGTCTGAATAAGCAAACAAGTTGTTATTCCTTATCACAAAATCAAGACGGCCTGGAAGACGTTGCATTGCCCTGTGAATTATAAATTTAAGTGAATGAAACATACAGTTTGTATGTGAATATCGAGCCTTTTTTCTTTCAGTAGAATGTACACAGAATGTTGTTTGCTCAACATCACATTTTTATGTGACAATCCCCACCATAATTTTGACATTCACCCAGTAAGCTTACTGAAACCTTATGTATTATGGCGTCTGCCAAGCTAATCTAGGCAATCTAGCCGGAGTCACCCAGGAGGCAACGCGCTGGACTAAAGTTCATGTTCATGGTTTATTTAATGTGTTTTCTGTGTTTAGTTAATTCAAATAGATGTGTAGTGTGAATGGTTATGTTTAGTAAAATTAATTATTGTTAGTTAGGGCGTTTAACGTTACTTACCATAATGAGGAAGATGGGCACGCTGGGTTTCTGCGGCCTTGCTGTTACGTCACAGTATGAATAGAATCCATAATTTCATTACCATTTACGTATACCAGAAATGCAATGAATTAACTTTGCATTAACCATTGGCTGGCATCGATGGAGCTGGAGTCCTTTTTGTTTCTCCGACAAATATTTTAAGCATATACAGAGCAGTTTTAGAAAGGTAATATATGAAATTTTGTCATATTGACTGAACAGCATGTACACTAAAATATAATTCAGTTCAATTTTATCTCTATATCAAAGTACACTTGGTTCTGTGCATTAAAAAGGATGATACTAGATATAATGTAGTTACACAGCATTTACAACTTTTGTTGTTTTCAGAAAACACTAAAATATTGATGCTCAACAGTAGTTAGATTTGTGTTTGCAGATTGCTCTCTGAGATTGAACTTGTTGGCAAAACAGTGGTTTTACCAACCGTTGACTCAAGGCATCACACCATTATAGCAAATTATGGGATATGTTAGGCTCAGATTTTTTTAATACTGCTTAATGTGTCCTAGGTATTCTGACATAATTATTATATTAAAATGCGTTGCATATTAGTTAGTAACACGCTCTAATCTGTGTTGTAACCCTTGTAGTGTGCTTTAGGATCATCTACTGTAACCAGTGCTTTAGGTCATGGTCTCTTACTCATCCATTGCTTACATTGTGAGAAGGTACAGATTTATACAATAATAATAATATACAATAATAATAATAATAAATATTGCCTCAAGCGGCAATTAACTGGGTCTTCGCAAACATGGCACAATCTGAGCACAATGTAAAGTAGGACTTATAGCACAAGCTTATTTATAGCATGCATATATTTTAGCATTTGCCTTAGCTATAGCGCCACCTATAAGCTGAATGTGACTTGTGTCTAGAGGCTGTATAGCAAGTTTGAGATAGAACTACTTTAGGACTTTGTGGTTGTATAGTGAGTTTGTGTCTAGAGACCATGTTGTTTACAAAGATCAAAATTGAAATAAACTTTTAACAGTTTAACTCTTCTGATTATTTGAATAACAAATATGTGAAGATTTGTCTGATTTGTCTGCTTAGTCTAGTTTTATTTAAATCTGAATAAGTGTTTCAGCTGTTTTGTCATTTGTTGCCATTCTAATTTATATTCACTGAGATACAGTGGCCATTTTGTTTATAAAGTGGAATTCATAAATTTGAACAGGCTTACTGTCATTATTATTTTAATACCAATTATGTGAAGATTCGTCTAAAAAATTTGGGGCCCTAAAAGTATTAGTATATTTTGAACATTATGCTAATTAGCAAAAAAAAGAAGTGGTGAAGATTAGCCTTTAAATATAACTTTTATATCATGGGGACTTTTATATAAAGTACCCATGGATCAGGAAACATTGGAATTTTAGCTCTTGGCCTTCAATGGTGCGATTCAGGAGCATCTACGCATTGGTATTCGCTGTCCTGCCACCTTTGGGCCGATCGGGCTGGCGTTAAGCGTCTGAGTAGCGGAAAGGGGGTGCCGGGGAGTACTACCTATTGACCAAGTTTGTGTCTAGTGTCTAGAGGCTGTCTCGATGCCTTACAGTTTTGGCTGCATGATGCATTTTAAGACTGAAAAATAATAATAATAAAAATTCTAACAATTACAATAGGGTTTTTTCACTTCGTGCTCAGACCCCTAATAATAGTAATAATTGTCAAGACAACAAAATTTAGTTCTTATAAGCACTCCATGGTGTAAGCCGTGGCTTAATGGATAGGATAAAGGGCTGAGGACCAAGAGATCGCTAGTTCAAACCCCTCTCTAGGCAAGTCATGGCTGAAGTGCCGTTGAGCAAGGCACCCAACCCCCAACTGCTTCCCGTGCGCCTCAATGGGGCAGCACACTGCTTTAGGTGTTCAGCCCTTGATGGATTAAATGCAGAGAAAGAATTTCCCTATGGGGATCAATAAAGTATCAATTCTTAAATTGGAATGACAGTAAAGTCTGTATATGTCTAAAAAATAAATAATAATACAATTTATTGAAAGTCATTAGAATCAGCTGAAAATTCATTCCTCACCAAAGTGCATTTCCCTTTACTAATTTTACACACAATAAACCTAATTAAGAGGAAACTGCCAAATTTCATGCCACCAGTGTTCTCCTAAACTCACAAAAGAGCCTTTTCTAGCTCATCGAATATTTGTTTTGGTTATTCCAAATGAACAGTGAGACAATATACTGACTGAGTTCAAATCCTACCACTGCCAAGCTGCCTCTGTTGGGTATGTAAAAAATAAAAAAATAAAACAACAACAACACATTAACCATATTTTTGAAAAACAAAAAAAAAACATTATCCGAAACCTTGGATACACATCTGAACCTCATGACATGAGCGAAGCTTGTAAGGACATTTCAACCTCATGTTTTCAAGTATACCTATTAGCAACATTTAGAAATAGAATAAATAGACACTGACAGTGTTGATGATGCCACATCTAATAACATACTGAACTATTCATAATTCATTTCAAGAAGCCATTTACTGCTTGGGAAGATCTAATATTTACAACCCACCTACAGAGTATAAATAAGTAATACAATAAGAAGCCTTTATTGAATTATTCCTTTAAAGGCTTTTTTGAATACAAGTGACACACTTTGTGTGCACATATGTCATTTAAAATGATGGCTGAATTCTCCATGCAATAGTATTTGTTTGTTTATTAACAAACTATTAAATACATATGCTTATTTTGATAATCTCGATTTTTTACCTAATGTAGAACAATCTTTCATGCTCTATGCTTTTTAAATCTTTCCTTCTGGTGTTGCATGTTGAGTAGATTGGACTGGGTGTAAGGGTATTTTCTGTCAGAGTACAGCCACAAAAAACTGCTTCTGGACAGAATTTGGAAAGAAAGGAATTCCTAAACATCATCATGAACAAAGCCCTGAGTCTTAATTCCTTTGGGTAGAAATAAGAAAAAAAATTGGACAATTGAACTGTAGCGCTCTACTTTACACCACTCCTACTGTGATATGCTGTCAAACTGTGTACAGAAATGAAGCTGGCTACTCTAAATTTCAAAGTGTCCAATAGAAAAAAGTCACAGGCTTGCAGACTTGAATGTGCTACTGTGATGTGCAGGAGGTCATTGTACATAAAAACTGCATGCGATAATTGCAGTGGGTGTCATGCTGCTTAGAACACAAGCAGGTTGTGGTGCAGAGCCAACGTGACAATGAATCAAAGTAATCTCGGACAGATCCTTTTATTCAGTCTTTGTTTTATTCAGAGTTCAGAGTAAAGATTTTTAAGAAAAAAAGATAGATATTCAGGATAGGTTGTACACATCCTTAATTCTGTTTTCTGCTTATACCGTTCATATTACAAACATTATCTGCTTGTAGTTGTATGCCTCTGAGGATGCCGGATTTTAAATGAAAATTTATATTACAGTGTTTAATTAATATTACAGTTATTAATATTACAGTGAAACAAACAGGAAATGTACTCTATGTGCTTATTATAGTGAGAATCCTACAGTGGATATAAAAAGTATACACATCCCTGTTTAAAAGTCAGGTTTTTGTTATGTAAATCATTACAGAAAGACAAATATTTTTACAAATTTGTCCATCTTTAATGTGACCTATAACCTGTACAATGCAACTGAAAAACAAACTGAAACCTTTAAAGCAGAAAAATATAAAATTATAAACTTACAATAACCTGGTTGCATAAATATGCGCACCCTTAAACTCATATTTTGTTACAGCACTGTCTTTTTGGGTAGGAGCTTATCAGCATGGCACATCTTGATTTTTTGAATATTTTCCCACTCTTCTTTGCAAAACCGCTCTAAATCCAACAGATTGCGAGGGCATTTCCTGTGCACAACCCTCTTCAGATCACCTCACAGATGTTCGATGGGATTCAGGTCTGGACTGGGCCATTCCAAAGCCTTAATCTTATTCCAGTGAAGTCACTCTTTTGTTGATTTAGATGTGTGCTTTGGGTCATTGTCGTGCTGAAAGATGAAGTTCCTCTTCATTTTCAGCTTTCTAACAGAAGGCCGATGTGCCAACACTGACTGGTATTTGAAACTGTTCATAATTCCGTCCACCCTGACTAAGGCCCCAGTTCCAGCTTCAGAAAAACAGCCCCAAAGCATGATGCTGCCACCACCATTATTCACTGTAGGTACGGTGATCTTTTGGTGATGAGCAGTGTTTTTGCGCCAAATATACACTTTGGAATTATGTCCAAAAAGTTCAACCTTGGTTTCATTAGACCATAACACATTTTCCCACATGCATTTGGGAGATTTTAGATGTCTTTTTGCACAAATAAGTCAGGCTTGGATGTTTTTCTTTGAAGGATAAGGCATATAAAACATATGTAGAAGACAGTAGATTGTCACATGTACTGCACAACCAGTACTTGCCAGAAATTCTTGCAGCTCCTTCAGTGTTGCTGTAGGCCTTTTGGCAGCCTCCCTGACTAGTTTTCTTCTTGTCTTATAAGAAATTTTGGGCAGACGTCCTGTTCTTGGTAATGTCACTGTTGTGCCAGTCTTCACAGTGTTCCATGGTATATTTAATGAATTGGAAATTCTTTTGTAGCCTTCACCTGACGCTCTGGCAGCTCTTTGCGGACCATGGCTTGTGCTGGATGATGTGGCTACAAAAATGTCAGGACAAGCCTACTAGAACAGCTGAACTTTATTTACAGTTGATCAGTGGCACTTTAATTGGTGACAGGTATGTGCTGACTCCAATTTAAAATTAGTTTGAATGTAATTGGTTAAATCTGAACACAGCCACACCCCCAGTTCTGAAAGGGGGTGCACACTTCTGCAACCGCATTATCTCAGTTGTTCATTTTTACCTCACCTCCCTGAAAGGTTTCAGTTTGTTTTTCATTTGCACATGTTATAGGTCACATTAAAGGTCGAAAAAGTTGTGAACATTTTTTACGTCACAAAAACCTGGCATGTGGACAGGGGTATGTAGACCTTTAATATCCACTGTATGTGTCTTGGCTACTAACAGATTCTAAGAGTTTAACAACATTTAGTTTGATTTAATCACACAATTTATTTTTAATACTAGCAATATTGTTAACAAAACAATATTTTTCTGTCTTAGGCCTGTTACTATTTTCTCTATATATGCTACCTCTGAGTAATATTTTTCGCAAGCATGATATCAACTTTCACTGTTATGCTGATGATA